>JAOXJP010268956.1:0-20334 GCA_025762735.1 Platanus orientalis | reverse complement strand
TATATATATATATATATATATATATATATGTTAGTACTCATTTAAGTGAACCATAATCTAACTTTAGGTGTATTTTATTGATGAGTAAGAACCTAGATTCTATCTTTGACATTAACCTTGACAATTATGTTCTTAACTTCTCACCTTTATATCATCATATGCATGTTGCATCAAATGGGTGTTCTCCCATGCATCACCTCAGTGTATCATTGTCCTACATCAATCAAGCTACTGACATCCTTGCTTCAATGAATGTAGGAAATGATGAAAAACTCTTGTATCCATATGAATTTCCTACAAGTTTGTTAGAGACTATATCTCGAGATGCAAATCACTGTATATACACACGCATATATTCTTTCTAATTAATATTAATATTTTACTTATAAAAAAATCCCAAAAAAGGGAAGAAATTTGAAGCGAAAAAAACCATAATCTTGTAATGATGATCTCATTTTCTAAAATATTCATTGACTCCATCTAGTTCATTGACTCGTGGTTAATATAACTCCTAGTGGCAAAAGAAAGCTCTTTTTTTTTTCTTCGTTGGTATGGACATCTTTGATTGGACAAGACAGATATATAGAATGTGTGTAGTGAGGGAGTTTTATACGTAATATGTGTGTGTACATTATTTGAATATTGTTTTCCCTTGAATCAAAAGTTACATGATTATTAAGTTTCCAATCTCCATTTTAAAACTGTTGGCATCACAAGCTTTAGGTTTTCAAAATTTGGTATATACTTTTGGATATTTCAATTCAAGAAGGGTGCTTCTATTGGCACCTCAAAAATTTCCTTTTACCCCCCAGTTATAAAAATTTTCAAAATTCCCACCAGTACCCATGTTTAAAATTACCCTTCTAACCCAAAACACAAAAAAACAATTTTCTCTCCACACCCTACCCCCTCTTCCATCCTCAAACCCCCCACCTCCCCTCTCACCCAATAAACCCCTCTCTCTTTCTTCAAGATCAAACCCTCTCCACACTCATTGTTGTTTTAAAGCATGGTAATCACTTAATGGATCATCAAAGAATTGAACCGGAGCAAGAAAACCACTCCATGAAATGTTTTTTAAGGTTTCCAAGCAAAAAAAAAATCATGTTTTTCGGCCCTACAAGTCCAAACAGAACTACTCTATTCTAACCTGTAGATCTAAACAAAACCTTTCTTTTAGGACCTACAAGTCTAAACAAACTTGTTTTTTTTGTTTTTTTTAATGTGTATTAAATTTTTTTTTTTTGTAAGTGGGTGGTTGATGTTGGGCAGAGAAATGACTTTGTCATTATTAATAAGAAGTTAGTGTCTAGTGGTTCCTCAAGAAGACCAAGAATTCCCTTTGTATTTTTTTTTTATAATAGAGGTATATTATATCCAGTGATGGGGTCATATTGTATTTCTGGTGATTCCTCAATGTATATTACGTTTTTTTTTTGTAATAAAGTTCTCATTATTCATCAATAAAAATTTCATAGAACAATAAGATGATAAATACAATTGATTCTTAAATCATTTCAATAGAATATGCCAAAGCAAACGGGGTCATCCCCTGTACAAATATAGGAAAAATGTCTCATTAGAAAATAAAATACAAATACATGTAATCACTCTCTTTCCTCTGTACGGCCTGTTCCTATTGCTCTTGCAAAAAAAAGTGAAGTGAGTGCGGTCATTGTGAGCAACGGGAACATTGGGAATAGTGGTTAGATAGCTAACAATCTCCCGAAACATTTGGCAAACCTCCTAGAGCGTACTGAGTATGTCCTCTAGACGCCCATCAAGACCATACACGATGACAGGGTCGATAAGGCCTATTGCATGTCTAAGACGTGAATCAACGAACATCAAGGGTGCACTACTCTGGGAGGACTAACCTATATAGGTGGATCGATACTCAGGATTCTGCATGTACTGATGGGATACACGTGCATACCACTCCATGTAATTCGAAGTACACTCCCCAAGATAAGAAACTAGAGTGGATCGCTCATCAGGGTATAGTACATGGCTTTCCACCTTTCCCATATCTAATCAATGTATGGATAGTTGACCCAATACTGTGTAGATAAGGCACTGCGCTCAGCTTGATGTGGGGATAATCGAAGAAGATGAATGTACTAAACCAAGCTGAATTGCCTCGACACCCTATCTAGATGATAAGGCTCTACCACATCAAAGCACTTTAGCATGCCATGATAGAATGCAATATCTAGAAATGGATATTGGTCCCAACTGTCATCATATGGTGTCCAGGTTACTTGTAAAAATAAGTTAAAATGAACACCAATTAAGTAATCAAGTTAATAGTTAAATTTACATAACTTAAATAAGAAAATGTAAATTTAATGTAATATCTCATTAATGTCTAATGCATCAATAGCCTCCCACAAGGCCCACAGATTATCCCCAAACGGTTCAGTCTCTTTTCGAGAAGTCCATCTGTACAATCGCGACTCATACCCACTGTAAGATATGTTACGATTAGGTGTGAAGTGGGAAAAATGCTTATATATCCACCCTTTGAGCAATGTGATGTACCCTTCCATCTGTTTAACACCAACCCGACTTACAGTTCCCCAGCTGGCGATAAAGATAGGCTAAGGCTACAACACCTCATGCATAATCCCGCATTGTTGACAGTTTAGTCAATAGCATCAGATACATCATAGGCACCCATGTCACGGACTTGTTGCAAAATAGAGTACAACACAATAAAAATAACAAGTATGCCTTGGCTACACACTCAATCTAGGCCCCATCATTGAAGTCAGTAACCTAGTTAAATAAACCCCTAGGCCACTCCATCTGCACAGATTAACCCCGAACGGTTGCAAGCTCCTCCGCTGCCTGCTAAGGTGAGACTCCTAGCTCGCTAACTACTAAGATGACTGCATCTTTATTTGATAGCTTCTCCACGCTTGATGAGACAAACCTACCAATGACAAGAATCCCCAAGAGGCTCCAGAAGTTGTTCAGAGTAATGGTTATCTTCCTAAAAGGCATGTGGAAAGTGTGGTCTCTGGATACCATCTCTCCATAAATGTTGACACCACTACCTTATTAACAAATTGGTAGGATGCTGAAATCAACAGATAAAGGCCAAAACCATCAATCAATACTCTCAGCATCTCGTACGGCACATCCTAATCCTCTAGTACCCACTCTTTAATTTTTTTGGGTGTGGGATATGCATTTTAACGGTTCCCTCTCATGTAATAAAAATATACAATATTCTAGATCGATATAACGTATTTTCAAGATTCATGTTTAAGGTTTGAGTAGTTTATTAAGGCCAGCTCTCAACCTGACGCCACCCTCCTCCTTTATCCGGGCTTGGGACCGGCAATGTCTGAAGATACAAACATTGGCGGAGTTTGATACAGCCAATAACTTTCTGTAAAAAAAATCTTGCACAGAATTTTGGACCCTCGGATCTGCTATACAAGTTTGGCCAACCCTCTTACAGCCCCTTGTTGATGTAATTTGTGATACAGATATTCCCCTTCAGGTACTAATCACATAGCAATCTTGAGACCTTTTTTTTTTTTTTTTTCCTATGAACGTTTATGATCAACCGCATTTTTTTTTGTGAAAAAAACTTTTACAGCCTTTGCTAAGAAGCCCTTGTTAATTACATGCGAGGAATATTGCCCTCAATGTGTTTGTTGAAATGTTTCCCAATATTGGAGGTTAACAATGCTTAGTATAAGATTTGATTTGACTTGAATATCCCATATGGTTGAATTAAAATTGCATAATTAGAGAACCCCCATTAAAATCACCTTTTTGGAGCTTTCAAGGGCATGGTTGTAAAGTAAGAAATTAGGTTATGCTAATTATTATTGTTGGTAATTTAAATTGATCTCTTCCTGTTCTAGCATTTGCATATAGCCCGGCATCACATAACTTTCTCAATTCACATTGGATTCTCAAGATCTACGTCTTGTTGGAAAGCTAACCGAATAACTTGTCAAATGACACCAAAATAAGCCGTAAGTTTTGACCTCTCAAAATAAGATCCTAAAAAGGTGACGAAAATAGTTCTTTCACTTTCTTCAAAATTAATAAAACCTAATATATTTGAAAATAAAAATAAAAAAAAAACACTTAAATTGATTAACAAGAAACTAACCTAGATTACCCTAAAATTGGAAAAATAAAAAATTGTTACCATACAAAAATATTACACCCAATACCCCTATATAACCCATCAAATCTGAGTATGAGCTGTTTCTTATTCCGTATCACTAGGAAGTTCAGTGGACTGGGAAACAATGTGTTGCCCAATAAATAAAGGAGCCTTAGGAATACTGAAGCTTAGACAATACAATTCAGCCTTACTTGTTAAATGGCTTTGGCAATTTGGGGAAGAAGGTGAAAGTCTATGGAGAAAAGTGGTGGAGGCAAAGTATAGGTAGAAGTTGGTTTGGATCCCACAGGAGATTAGCAGAGCATGGAGTTGGGATATGGAAATCAATTGTGAAGAAAAAGGGGATCCCGCAAACACATTAAATTTTAAATGAGTTCAGGAAAAGAGAAAGTTTTGGGAGGGCCTTTAGGTGGGTAAGGTGCCACTCAAAGAGGTATATAGAATTTTGGATGCAAATGCAAGAAACAAGAAAGACAATGTAGCTTCGAATTTTAACTTTGGTGAGGCAGGCAGGGTGTGGTGTTCTAAGTTTCATCAGAACCTAAATGACAGGGAAGTCAAGAAATTCATGTTCTTTCTAGATCAGCTTGGAGGGTATAAACCCACCATTAGGGTGAGAAATAAGAGAGTTTGGACTTCCGGAAAATGAAAAAAAAAAAAGAATCTTCTCAATCAAAACTTTTTACATGGCAATGGGCAATATTCATGGTTCTACTTTTCCTTATAAAGTTGTATGTTGTTAGGCATTCCCTCATAAGTGGCTTTCTTCATCTAGAACTCTTTCCTAGACAAAATTTTAACTTCAGATCACTTAAAATAAAATAAAAAGATGATGCAATTTGGCAAATAGATGAGTGATGTGTTATTTGGAGGAAGAATCGAATGACCACTTGTTTATTCATTGTTTGACGACTTGGAGATATGGGTTATTTTTCTCACATTTAGAGGTTCCCGGATGATTTTAGTAGCCTAATCTCTGGATGGCGATCAATGGATTTGGAGGCTCCTAAAGCTGTTTGGGAATTCCTTCTACGAGCCATTTTTTAGAGCACACTAAAAGAAATAAACATACAAACATTTGAGGACAAAACCACTTGTCAAGTTGGTCTCCAAAGCAGGATTTATGACACTTTTCACAAGTGGTACTCGATTAGAAAGGATTACCATGAAGAGGATTGGTATCGTTGTGGGGGAGGATAATAGTGTATCAGCGTGAGATTTTCGGGTTTGGGCTTGCTTGTAGTTGTTGTTTGCTTCTTGTTTTCTTTCTGTTTTCTGTTCACTATCCTAGTGAACCTTGTTTTTCCTTTCTTTCTTTCTTTATGTTTTCTGTTCACTATCCTAGTGAACCTTGTTTTTCCTTTCTTTCTTATTTTTTTACCTTTTCTAAAATTTCTTCTACTGTTCGCAAAAAACTATCTGCAACAGGACTGCAGTAAGATGATATATAAATCACCATCATGCTCATGCATTTCAGGCTTCTGAATCATATTTCTGCATTATACTTCACCAACCTAATTAATACCAAACTCATCCATTCTGGTTTCTAGTATGTTTATGTCATTAAGGTTCCACAACTGGTTCATCCATTGTTTCTACAATTTGTTTCCCTAAAATAATGTTCAAGGCTCAAGTCCAGGAAAAGAAATGGCAGCATGAGTGAAAGAGAAAACTTCTCAAAAAGGCCAAGTATGAGATTTCGTCCAACCATAAGTCCGCAGAATATGGGAATGGGAATGAGTTAAGTGACATTTAATTCTAACATCTGTTGCCTAACCAGCATCCTCATTTCTACTTTATATATATATATATATATATATATATATAGGACCAGCTTTTGGAAAGATCTGTGGTACAGCCCAAACCCTTTGAGCATTTTCCTGCCTTCGATAGCCTTGCAACTGACAAAAAAGGTATGGTTACCAACTGCTATGATTAAGTGACTGGTAGAGTGGTATGATTCGCAAGACTATGTGATGTAGGAGTAGGACAGCCCATGGGGTTGTTAGTTCCTGCGGGTAATGGGCCCAGGATTTGACTATATGCAGTCAGAAACAGAGATAAGTTTGAACACAACATGTAGGCTATATATATTCAACATTTCAACTCTTAAAATAAAAACTCAAGAAACAAGATCTGCAGGACAGCTGCTTTAACTCAGATTAAAACTTCAGTTTAATGTGAAAATTTGCAAGCTGAAAGGTATTTGAATGTAGAATAACACTACAAAGTTTCAGTCTGATCTAAAAAGTTTAGTACCACTAAACATTAAGAACACAGGTGCTGGTTCAGAATTCCAAACAGCAGAATGTGTGGAACAGTCAACAAATATAGCAATTCTGAATTCTAAACGACTGGAGAAATATAAAGGATGAATCCAGCAGAGTTTAGCATTGATTATTGCCAAAATAAGAACAAAGAAAGTAGATTGAACACATGTAAGTTGAAGAACCAAGGACTGAAGTTGATACTGTCCATGATTTTAGAAAAAGAAACACAGCAGAATACAAAACCAAATTTAGCCAAGAACAGCCACTTGTTGAACCATGATTTCAAAGGTCAGATCGGCGGACCAGATCATCCAGGCCCAAAACCGATCCGGGATCAGATCGGATCGGATCATGGATTGGCAATCCACATGTGGATTGTTCTGTCCAAACCCGATCCAAAGACAAAATTTTCTAATATTCTTATAATGCTTTTTATGAAAATTTTGAATGAAAAAACTCAATTTTAGGTATGTTTGTAGTGCACACAACTCCTTAAGAAGGTACTAAGTTATGCATGTGTGGTATTGGGGTACAAATCTCCTAAAAATGGTACGAAGTTACGCATGTGGGGGCTTGTGTTGCAAAACTCAAAAATGAGGTATGAATTTATGCACGTGTGGTCTTTTAGGGCACAAATATATCAAATGGCCCGAAGATATGCAGGTTTGGGCTTGTGGTGCACAAGTCCAAAACATGGTTCGAAGTCACACATGTGTGGGATTATGATGCACTACCCTAAAATAAGATAATAGTAACGCATGTGTGGGCTTGTGGTGCACAACTTCTTAAAATGCAAAAAGTTATGAACGTTAGGGATTTTGGTGCACAACTCTTGAAAATGGTGCAAACTTAACTCCTAATTTTCGTATGAAATTATGCACGTGTTGGCTTGTGGTGCACAACTCCATAAGAAGGTACAAAGTCATGCCCGTGTGGGATTGTGACTCTTGAAAATGGTACAAAGTTATGCACATCGGGGTTTGTGGTGCAAAACTCAAAAATTAGGTATGAATTTATGCATGCGTGGGCTTTAGTGCACAAATCCATCAAACATGCTTTTAAAACTCGACTGCTGTTGATCCGACTCGGAATCGGCCGGAATTGATCCGATTTTAAGGGTCAACTCGGGTTTTGTTTTGACTCGGCCGATCCAACTCGAGAATTGGCCGATCAGGCTGTGGATCGGCCGATCCAACTCAGGAATCAGTTTTAAATTTATAATTTTTTTTTATTTTTTTCAAAATTTGAATTTAAAATAATTTTTAAGGGTTTTTTTTTTTTTTTTTTTTACACCGGATCTGCCGAGTGAACTCGGAATCGGTCTTGACTGGCCGATCCGACTCGGGAATCGGTCAAGACCAATTCGGACTCCGATTCCGAGTTTTAAAACCATGCCATCAAATGGCCCGAAAATAGGCACGTCTAGGCTTGTGGTGCAAAACTCCAAAACAGGGTTCGAAGTTACACAAGTATGGGATTATCGTGCACTACCCTGAAATAACATACAAAGTTATGCATTGTTGGCTTGTGGTGCACAACTTCTTAAAATGGAACAATGTTACGCACGTTTGGGATTTTGGTGCACAACTCCTGAAAATGGTGCAAACTTATGCATATGGGGGCTCGTGGCACATAACTCCTAAATTTGGTACGAAATTATGCACGTGTTGGCTTGTGGTGCACAACTCATTAAGAAGGTACCAAGTTATGCACATGTGGGATTGTGGTACACAACGCCTAAAAATGGTACAAAGTTAAGCACGTGGCGGCTTATGGTGGAAAACTCAAAAAATTATGTATGAATTTATGCACGTGTGGGCTTTTAGTACACAAATCCATCAAATGGCCCAAAAATATCCACGATTGCCCTTGTGGTGCAAAGTCCAAAAAAGGGTTCAAAGTTAGGCACGTTTGGGACTATCATGCACTACGCTGAAATAAGGTACAAAGTTATGCATGTGTTGGCTTGTGGTGCACAACTTCTTAAAATGGCACAAAGTTACGCACATTTGGGATTTTGGTGCACATCTCCTGAAAGTGGTGCAAACTTATGCATGTGGGCGCTCGTGGTGCATTACTCCTAAATTCGGTGCGAAATTATGCACATGTGGGCTCGTGGCACACTACTCTTTAAGAAGGAACCTAGTTATGCACATGTGGGATTGTAGTACACAACTCCTAAAAATGGTACGAAGTTCCACACGTGGGGGCTTATGGTCCAAAACTAAAAAATTAGGTACAAATTTATGCACGCATCGGCTTTTAGTGCACAAATCCATCAAATGGCCCGAAGATTTGCACGTTTGGACTTGAGGTGCACAACTCCAAAAAATAATTCGAAGTTACGCACGTGTGGGATATTGGTGCACCACCCTGAAAAAAAATACAAAGTTACGGACGTGTGGGCTTATGGTGCAATTCTTAAAATGGCAGAAAGTTAAGTACGTGTGGGTTTGTGGTGCACAACTTCTTAAAATGGCACAAAGTTACGCATGTTTGGGATTTTGTTGCACAACTCCTGAAAATGGTGCAAACTTATGCACGTGGAGGCTCGTGGTGCATAATTCCTAAATTTGGTACGAAATTATGCATGTGTGGGCTTGTGATGCACAACTCCATAAGAAGGTACCAGGTTATGCACGTGTGGGACTGCGGTACACAACTCTTAAAAATGATACAAAATAATGCATGTTGGGACTTGTGGTACAAAACTCAAAAATTAGATCCAAAGTGATGCACTTGTGGGTTGCACTAATCCATCAAATGGCCCGAAAATTTGCACGTTTGGGCTTGTGGTGTACAACTCCAAAAAATGGTTCAATGTTATGCATGTGTGGGATTTTGGTGCACTACCATGAAATAAGATACAAAGTTTCACACGTGTGGGCTTGTGGTGCACAATTTCTTAAAATGGCACAAAGTTACGCACGTTTGAGATTTTCGTGCACAACTCCTGAAAATGGTGCAAACTTATCCACGTGAGGGCCCGTGGTGCATAACTCCTAAATTTGGTACGAAAATATTTATGAACATGTATATTTATAAAAATCAAGATTGAATATTTCATAACCAAACATCCAATATGATTATTTCTAGTATCGAAAAACCAAACCATATACAAATACAATAACATATAAATAATGATGAAAATAATTGTAGGCATGTTAAGTGCATCATACATGTATGAACAAGGTTACGAGGTTCGTACAAGTTCAAGATTGTTGTTTGTATAACCAAGCATCCAATATTATTATATATATTGATGCATAAAAACTAAACTATATACAAAATCATATAAACAAAAGATAAAATAATACATGATTCATTATTTTAGTCAATGGGTTGGTGTCTTGGTGAAGTTTAATCTATCCTTCTATTATAGGGGTGGCAAGCAGAGCTTGCCCCTCAGTATCAATATAGGGGGGTTTTAAGGGAGGCTAGGCAGGGATGCTGGGGCAACGGCCCTATTAGAAAAAAAAAAAAAAAAAAATTTATATAGAAAATATGTAATAGATTTATCATTCGTCATAAGGCCATAGGGTTTTCCTCTTATATGTTATTTCAAAACTTCTAATAATATTTATAGAAATCAGGGAAGGGTCTGCGCACTCTTGAAGAAAAAAAAATTAGGTTTTTTTTTTTTTAATGGTCCAATCCCACACCTAGATTGTCCTATCTGCGACAATCTAGAAATCTATCCCGAATTGAACCAGTTGGATCGCGATCTCTAGGGGTAGGATCCAAGACTAGGAACAGACGATGCGACTTATGTATGTATCCCCACATAAGATGGCACGATTTAAATTTATATGTTATGTGGGGTCAATTCAAATTTTGTAAGGGGTGGGTAATTTTTTAATAAGGCTAATAGTGCCATGGTTAGTTTCGTTTTTTTGGGTTTTTAGTTGTAATCCCATTTTTCACTTTAGACCCAATTTTTCTCTGATCAAAATTTGACATTTTGGCTTATTTTTTGTGTTATTAGATAGGTTATTGAGTTACCTTTCGAATGAAACCAAGATTGTGCAAATTTGAGGTGATTTGAGAAAGTTATGACCAAATTACTAAAGGGGTGTCAACAAAAATGGGAATAGTGTTTTTTTACAAAATCCTAAGTTTTAGTAAGTTTTTTTTTTTTTTTTTAAGAAAAGTAAGTTTCTAGAAAGTTTTATGTTATCGAAAACTTGGCTAGAAAATTTAGGATTTTTGGGAAGTTTTGTTGAGAATATTTTGGGAGACTGTTTGAGATCTTGTGGGCCCAATATCTTATAGCCAACAAGCCAAATATTGTACTAACCAAGATTCTTTTTTTTTTTTAGAAATCTTTTATTATTTGGCAATTTTATTTTGTTAGAAGATATAGAATGTAGGATTTTATTTCATTTTATTCTCCATGTAATGCCTATTCATAAGCCACATAAAATCAATGAAAACAGTTGAAGATAAATATTTAAAAAGAAAACACATATGTGCTAAAGTGGGTGGTATCCCAAGTTCTTTCTCAACCCCTCAGATGAGGTGAGTATTCTACCTTCTTTTCTTTTATCTTATCTTTTATTGATTTCTTGATTCTTCTTCTAAATTTCTCCATCCACTTGATTCCAAACATTAGTTTGATCATTCTTGGATCATTCCTCTTAAAGATTGCTTATTCATTATATGTTTCTTAAATTTATTATTATTATTAAGCACTTTAAAATTCAAGAATCGGTTTTTATTGATCTTTCTTGTTACTTTTAGGCTTTTGAATCTATTTTTCCTATTGTAGGAAGCTTTTCTTTGAATCCTACTTCATGCAATCTATCCAGAAGTTGTGCCCCCTCTCCCAATCAAAAGTTGTTCACCTAAGGGTCGGCTGCCACACCACATCCCCACCATGTATCAACATATAGGATACCACCACCACATTTAGATCCACTGCCATAGCAAAAACTTCCGGAAATTCCAACTTTAAAGGCCTATCCCCACACCATCGTCCTCCCAAAATCTGATATGCCTCCCATCCCTAACCTCATGAGAAATACCACTCTTGAACATGTTTTAGCTGATTCATGATACCTCTCCATGGGCTCCGGCCATAGGTTCCCCGAGTAACTATGGTCCCAACCATCCAAAGTTCCAAACTTAGCAGCAACCACCTACCTCACAAACTCCCCTCCTCCTGACCAAACCTCCAAAGTCATTTGCATAACAAGGCCCCATTCCTGGGCCGCAATCTTCCTAACCCCGTGATGCAGACAAAATTAAGAGGCTGCTATACGTACCTCCCTACCAAATAGCCAGATTCAAGCATGTGTATGAAGTGGGTTGTTTTAAGTTATTTTAGGGTTAGGGTATACATGTAATAAGGCTTTTTAGCCATGGTTAGTTTAGGCTTTTAATTTATGAGGGTATCTTTCTAATAAGGATGAAAAGCCAAGAGTAAAATAGGTAGGACATGGCTGGACGACAACCTTGTATTTTTTTTCCTGTCTTTTAGTGATCAAAGAGTCAAAGTGGGTCCCCCTTTATGGGCTGGTCAACAGCTCCTAATAGGGAGTGAGTTTTGGTGGCTTTTATTTTTAGAAAGTCTTAGTTTTAGTAGTTATTGGTTTTTGATGCAGCATACAAGTCCCAACAATAACAATAATGAGTCCTTTAAATTCTGGAAAATAAATGTTAGTATGTACCCAAGAGAATGACCAGATAATGGGATCAAATAGGTAATGTTTCAACAACACTGGAGTAGATTACAATTGTTGTTGATTAGAAGATACCCAAAACAGTGATTTATAAAGTCTTTTCCACACCCACGAACTCTAAATCAAACCCATAAGGACTGATATTATAACATCAATTGATAGTCCTTCAGAGACATGTACTTAGACTGGAGCAAAGGCTGCATAAGACTGAAAATTAACACTGCAGATTTTTTTTTTTTTTTTTTTAAGATAAATAACATTACAGAATTTAGGATAAGGATTAAGGAGAACATGGTTTGAAACAGTGAATAAAGGCTGATTTAGTTAAGAACTAACAAAGTTTGAACACACAAAAACAGGGTTGAAGAATGGTGTGGACATCGGTGGAGGATGGGACCGCCGCCCGCTCACTTCTGTGTCGTCGCGTCCACTCTCTCTGTGGCTTCTTTGTGGTTTTTTTTTTTTTTTTTGGTGTTTGGGGTTTTGGCTTGTGGCCCGTACCACCCCAGAAGGAGGGGTTTTGACTTTTATTCGGAGTCACCACCAACTCGGGATTAACCGACTGAACTGAATGTCAGTCCTTCTTTTTAGGGAAAAAAATGAAGACTAGGCTTGAAAGTCAAGGGTTTAACTCCTACTACTGGTCTGGGTCCCTGAGATTAGGGTAAGTGGTTTGGTTGCATTTGGGGAAGGTGTTAGGCACTCCAAATACCCGCCTTTTTAGGGCGGCTTCTCCTATTCATATAGGTCTTGGGTTTATGTTCATGGTAGTGCCTTGTTAGTTGTGAATGAGTGTTTAAAGTTCTATTATGTGAATTAGAAGTTTGCTGGATTTTTCTCAGGCCTAACGCCTATTTTAGCTCTCAATGCCTTTTTTTCCAACGCTTGAAGTCTAATTTAGGGTGAAAACAGGCGTCAGCCTGTGAACAGTCCACAAACTGTTCCTAAACTTAACTTTTTTTACCTACAAGAGACCCCCCTCAAGGTTCTAGTCTTTAGAGGGATGATTGATCCATCTAAATGGCCTGTTGTTGACCCTTTTAAGGTTTGGAATCAACCCTAGGAAAAGGGGGAGAAAAGAAGAAAGATAAATTTTTCTAAGTTACAGGCCTAACGCTTGTTTTTCATCTCAACGCCTGTTTTCCATACACTTGAATTTTATTCAAAATGAAAACAGGCATTGGGAAACCTGACCAAGTAGGCACTTTAGTGCCACTGTTTAAGGTGTTTGGAGGGGTCCCAGCACAGTAGGACCCTGAGTTAAGGGAAGAGGAAGTCTTCTAGGGTTACACTGTGCAACCCTAGGGGTCCTGGGCCTAGGCCACGTGGAGATATGATCTCCCAAAGTGGGCCACTCAGTCATCTGTCGCAGGCCTAACGCCTATTTCTTGATCTGACGCCTGTTTGTTCAATGCCTGAATTTTAATTCAGAAGTAAAACAGGCATTGAGTATAAAATCAGCAGTTTTTTGGGTTTTTGGGCCACCCAAGTGGGACCCAGAGGGGGGAGTTTCTCCTGGGTCTTAGGATGAAACCTAGGGTAGACTCAATACTTAACTAAATTTTGGAAAAATGTCTTTTTTAAGATCCAGGCCTGATGCCTGGAATCCCTCCCAACGCCAGAATTCATGTTCAATGCCTATTTATTGAAATCAGGCGTTGGGAAGAAATCAGGGCCCACAGAGGTGCTGATGCAAAGGAATGACTCAGATGTCAGCAAAAGGCTTGGGACAGGTTTAGGGATAATCAGGGCTCCCTGGGGTGGATCACAGATCTCAACGCCTGAATTTATCCCTAACGCCTGTTTTCTTAATGCTTGTTTTTTAATTCACAAAAAAAAATAGGCATCAGTTACTGGGAGAAAATCCAGCAACTAGATTTCTCGATTTTGGAACCCTTAGGGTTTTCCATAAATCCTAAAATTAAGCATGCTTATGGAAGATATACTAAGGGATAACATATAAAAAATTGAGCTTAAAATCATGCATGGATTATCAAAACAAAAATCACAAATATTCCTATAAATTGGATCTCAAAGAACCCAGTTTTTTAGGTCTGTTTAGGGGGCCATTTGGAGGCCTTCCACAGCTAAAAAAATTACCAAATTAACTACTGAACTACCTCTATATGTCTGTTACAACATAGTCAAAATTCGGCTCAAGAGGCCTTACACAAAATTCAAACAAAATTCGGCATTAAAACTGATCGAAAATAAGAGCAAGATAGAGGCTATTGAGCTTCTACCTTGCCCCCGATTCTGAGCAGAGCTCTAGCATAAATTGGGCAACATAACAGTTGCTAAATGAACATAAGGGAGGGGGAGAACATGTATTCGGACAGGGTTAGACTTACCTAGCCAAGGGTTGGGGGTGGAACCAAGCTTTTCCCTCTTTTCTTCCTCTTTTTCTCTTTGATTTTAGGGTTTGTAGTTGCCAACCCTATTCACCACGAAATGGGGGCTATTTATGGCTTGATTTGATTGAATGGAGGGTTGGATTAGATATAGGGATGATGGGGATCAAGTGTGCGGATGATCCTTATCCTAAATGTAGTGTAGGGCTAGGATTAGATCTAAGTTCAAGTAAGTGGAATCCTAGGATTAATCTAAGTTGAAAATGAGGTAGATGTAGGGATGAGCTTGGTTAACATGAGATGGAGGGTGGAGATTTGTTTGTGCTTGTTTGACATGGATTAGTGAGGTAGAAGGGGAGCATGGGAGATGCCTTTTAAGGCAACTCCATTTGTTGCATTTTTCAAGGGGGTAATGGGAGATGCCAAATGGGCGGTTCTAAGGAGCTCACTAGGGATTTGAAATTCAATGGGGGGATCCAAGGTTGGTGAGTGAGAGAGATAATTTCAAGATTTCAATCTAAGAGGCATGAATGATTAGCTAAAGATAAGAGTGCATTAAATGCAAAATATCCTACTTTAGCTAATCTTTGCAAAATATCTCAATTTCTAATTTTTTTCAAACCCTATTGCCACCATCACTCTGTGTGAGCTCCCAAGCTTGGAAGTTGGCCTAGTCAGTGTCATTTTTAGAAGTCTCAGTTGCTCCGGTCATCCTAGTCCAATCATAACCAAATTATGAAAAGGGTAAGGGGTCAAATCATGGTTTTTTGGATAAAAAAGCTCTTAAATATAAATTAGAAGGGTAAGATGGTAAAATTAATCAAAGCGTGGCCTAGGGATAGATGCTCTCAGCTCCAGGTGATCCACAGCCTTTGGCTGTGCAGGATTACAATACCCGAGCAGGAAATTAGGTCAAAAACCATTTTTTGAATGGTTTGACAAAATTGTATATGGGATGCTATTGGTTCTTCTACAAAATGCTGCTTCAGACCATATTTAGAGGATTTGAAGTTTGAGGAGTCTTGAAACCATAAAAATTAACATATTGGCTGTTGGATTCTAGGGTGGTCGCCAAGAGTTTTTCGAAGCAAAGTCGCTTGACGAAATTAGGTTTTTGTAGCTGTCTAAAGCTGAGTGGAATTGAATGGCTAATCATTCCCTGAATCAAGAGTTCATGAAATTCTTTATTGAGGATAGGGAAGATTATGAGAAAAGGGCTCAAATTTTACCTCGTTCCAAATCCTGAGGAACTTTTAAGGGCATTTCGGGTGTCAAATACAGATAAAACGCGCTTTTTCTAGGTTTGGGCAGAAATGGTTGCTTGGGACATGGATTTTCTGTAAATTAGCATGAATTTGTTAGTTTCATGGCTCTAAATTGACTGTGGTGTGGTCACTGACTATCTAAATTTTTGAATTCTGGTGCGCTCCCGGGAGTCATTCCAGTATCTGGTTTTTAGACTTAATTTTTCATGCTTTTTAGAGTATTTAAGGGAATCTTGGCAAATAGATTTTGCAAAAGCCCTAGCTCCTCATATATCTTTTCGAAGGCCTCACGATTCTAAAGAAATAGACATCAACTGATCCTAATTTGGATGCCTGGAGAGCATTCTAGCTTGAAAAGAGTAAAAAGTGGAAAAAAACTTTTGACCTTTTGAGGAAGATTTGAGATTCTATAGAGGTTCGAGACTTCAAAACTCTTTTTTCAGACCTAGAGATTTGAAGCTAAGGCCAAGGCCAAGATATGGTGCCTAACCTTTCTGAATTCAGAGATCGGATGAGTTTCTGAGAGCTCTGACAAGGGTCATTTCTTAGTCAAGGTTATAATAGATTGAGAGATCAACTGGTGCCATTCTTGAGCAGTGTTTAACCTGTGATAAGTCGTTTGAAGAAGAGATACTCAGAGCTGCATAGGATCTGAAATTACATCATTTAGATCACAAGAGAGGCTCTAGGGGTCCTTTGAGGGTCCAAGGGTTACTCTTTGAGTAGAAAGGGTAAAATGGTAATTTATAGCTCGTAAGTTGAATAAAGTGAAAACATGAATTCTTTGCCTGTGATGCTTCATGACCAGAAGGCTTATGTAGGCCAAGAGATTTAGGGATCTAGATGACAAATGGTGAGTATTGAGCCTTAGAAGGCACAAGGGTAAAATGGTAATTTTTCTAACTATGGTGCTTCAATGTAAAAAGGCTTACAGGAGGTGGAAAAATTACTGATGACATGAATGGAGTTCTAAAATATGGACCCTTAAAGTCTTGTTGATGCTTTTGAGAGAGATTAGGGTTTGCCCTAAAATGGTGTTTTTCGAGCTGTAATAAGATTCTTTGATTGATTCATTCATGACTGAAACATCTGAGAAGACCTCTTTGGGTGTGTCTAATCTCCTAGAGTCCAAGTTGGCTCTTCCTAAGCTAAAGGTGCTTAAAGTCTGATGTCTAAAAATTGTTATGCTATCCTTATGCCATCACATGACCCGAGTCAAAACTTAGGTGCTGATAACCGGTAATGAATAATAGTCTATTTTGGTGAGGGTCATCAGAATACCGATTAGTGTCTTAAAAAGTGACTGTAGACATACACAACCCTTCCCTTGTTGTGGTTTACCACGAAGCTCGGGCAATTTTATCATTTGTAGCAAACTCATCTGGGTGAGTTAATGCATAAATCATAGAAGCCCTGAGCTCTGGTGACATATGGAGGGCATCATAGACAATTAACAATGATGGGATCTTTTTGAGATGTACCATCACATCGTATGGGATAGGGTTTTCTATCTTCTTAATAGCCTTATTGTGTTCAGCTTTTATAGCCACCTTTTTCATTACATTGGCTTGTTGATTTGCCGTAGGGCCCCATGGTGGAATCTACTTCCTAGATCGTAGCTTGACTTGGTTGACATGCCGGGAGTGTGGTTGACATCCCTCCATCGGGGTAGTGATTTTAAGTTTAGTAACATTGCTAGCCTCTATTTGGGGGTTAGTGGACATTTCATCCTCAAAGAAATCCTGAGATGCAGAGACAAAGCTAGAATTGTCATCACTAGAACAATCTGAATTAGTGACCAAGGGTGGTATGTCTTGCAAAGCCAAATCACAACGTTGGGTCTCCCATAGATTTGGGGCATCATCATCTTCATTGGCCAAAGTCGAGGAGTCATTGGCATCCATGTCAACATCCCATTGGTCTTGAGGTAGGAAATGGACCACACTATGTATATATTGGAGATCATGTTTGTAGGCCCTTTATCGGCGATAGAAACAATCAATGAGCATTGGCCAAGAAGAAACATAACATAAAGGTAGCGTCAAGTACCAATCAAAAGCATGTGAGTCTAAGGAAACCGAAAAGAGCCGCACCAATAAATCATAGGCAGTGGCTAGCAAACCAATTTCTTATAAGAAATGATTAGTGTGAAAATGAGGGTCCCCATCCCCTGTGTATAGTGTGAGCAGAGGAAGCTGATAGTCCTCTAGGAATAAGGTAAGGTATACCTCGTGTCTAATAGGTTGCCTTGTTTTGCCAAACAGTCGGGAGTTAAGTAATTATGCAATGATCTGATGATCTGATCAGGGGTGCCCTCAAACTCTTTGTAAGTCTACTATTGAGGGGGGTTATCTTAAGGGATCAGTGTTTCAAGGATCATAGGGTTCCATGCCCTGTCTCATAAACTCATGAATGGACATTTCAATCAAGTGGCCTTAAGAAGGTATACTTTATGCTGCTAAATCCAAATACTGATTCAATGGTGGACCATCCAGGGAGAGTGGGAACAATCCCAATAGTAAATTGTTATTGTGCATTACCTCTTTACATGATATCATGAACTTAAACAGATGATGATGCGGGCATTAATAGCTTTCACTTGAGAAAATGGAGAACAACAGAACCTCAAAGCCAGGCAGAAATGCCTCAAAATATATAGCTCAATGGCAAAGGAAAACTCGTCGCCTGAATTTGGTTAGTACATTCCAGAAGTATGTACGTTTCTAGGGTGTCATTGGTAAATGGGTAATTCTAGCAGATCGTAAAGGAGGGTCTTGTATGAAACCCGCTAATGCAATGGAGATGCCACCAATGTTATATATGTATGCCATCATAGGGATAGTTACTCCTTTATGGTGATCTTGATATGTCAAACTATTCTGCAACCAATCTATCATTATTGTTGACCCATTAAGTGTTGGTGTTGGTTGTGATTCCCTATGTGGGTGAGGGTTACCAGCATGGACGATCGACACCATATTGCACGTGGAAATAGGAGACTAGAGGAAATCCTCAAGCATAAACTCTTCCAATGTAACAGGAGCTCACAGAGGCTACTCTAATAAGTCATCCTCGTGGAACAAAGGTATAGAGACCTTATTTTCAAAAGCCTCCTCCTTTTTAGTTACTTCTTTCAAGTGAAGTGATCTCTTTTGGGCTCGCTTAGGAGAGCTATGTATTTGTTGTGATCTTGTATTAACAGTGTGGATTCTTCTTTTCCTTGTCATCATACTTTTGAATATGACCCAATCACCCTCATTATCATTGTCGTCTTCACTGTCTTGAGGATTTATGAGGCCAACCATATCCTCATCAATAAAGACAACATTGGTGGTTGTAGCCCTCATGTCTGCATCTAACTCCACAGTGTTCTTGTCAATTAATTCCTACAGCTTGTCTTTAAACACAAAATAGTCTTACAATGTATGGCCTAAAATGCGATGATACTTATAATATTTTGGGTCATTGACCTTATCAGCCTCTACGGGTCTCTTTGACTCGGGAATTATGATGTCTTGAGACTCGATTGTTTGTTTGAAGAAACCATCCAAGTCGTCTGGATGGAATTTATAAGCCTTCTCTTGTCGTTCCTTCATGCTTGGCCTTCTAGGAGGAGTTTCTTGTTCTATGGAATTGGTTGTTTCTGCAGTGTGTTTAACCTTCAACTTAGTAGGTGACTTTTTAGCACCAACTATGGTAGATTCCATCTTGTTAACCACCATTTTTCCTTTCCTCTCACTTTTGTGGTCTAGTAGTCTTCTTTTAAGAGCTGACGCCTTGGATATCAAGTCATCAAACCCATAATACTTCTGTGCAGTAAGATGAAGGGAAAGCTCAAAAGCTATATTGTGTAGACACATCTCAAGGAGTGTTTTAAGAGGAAGTGCATTCTCACAAGCATAAGACATATTCTTTAATCTGTTAATGAATTCCACCACTGAATCATTGTCTTGCTATCTTTCATTAGTCAATTCATATAGTTTCACAGGTCTATAAGTACCATGAAATTGATGTACAAATGCTTGTTTCATTAACTCCCAGTCTGGAATGGAATAGGGCTTCAAGTTTGAGTACCATGTAAAAATAGCCCCATCTAGAGATTAGACAAACAATTTTAACAACAAATCACCCTGTTGAGTAATGGCGTCACACCAGGACTCAAAATAAGCAATATGTTACTTAGGACTTGTTGATCCATTGAATGTGTTAAAATGAGGTTGGACAAATTTCAACAAAAAAGGTTCTACATCCACATGTGGCGGATATGGTTTCCCAGTTGTATATGTACTCACTATTTCCTACTCTTCATATTCATTGAGAATCTTAGTCATCATTGCCCGCATATAATTAGGATCCATCATGGGCGTTATTGGATGCGTGTACGATCCCTATTGCATGTAGGGGGTTACGTATAAGCGTTGTAGCCATATGTCCAAGGAGGTGTGGGTCCATAGAAGGGTGGCTCCTGTTGATGATAAGGGGCCTGATGAGGTTTTTATGGGTGTGGACCTTGTGGAAATCCCTATGTAGGTGGCCTTTACAGGATGGGTATGTTCGGTGCAACGCTCATAGCCGAGCAACTCCTGGCAAAGTGGCAAAGGCATACTCTGGTGT
>JAOXJP010268945.1:0-20334 GCA_025762735.1 Platanus orientalis | reverse complement strand
TTATTATTAATTAAATAATTAATTAATCATGCTTATATTTTATGTGAATGGCTTTGTCAGGACACATATTTCTAACAAGATGATGCATCGTCTCCACTTTTTCTTCTTGGGGAGATGATGTATTATCTCCAGCTTTGCATGGCGCTTTGTTGGAGATGATGCTTCATCTTAATTTGTTTTGATTGCTCCTTGATGCTAGAGTCCTCGACGGGTGCGTGGAATATTTCTATAAGAAGATTGAAGATGCTTTGATGGTTAACAATGCTGCTTGATTAATGATTGAGCTTTGAAGCCTAGATCGGCTAGATTTTGTATTTGCATTTGCTTTTTAAAGAAGTTTTGAAAATTCATTTTCTGGAATCATCCATTGATTTTTGAAAAACTGGGCCCGTTAGGGTCTTTTGAACATTAGAGATGACCTGCTACATTACTTTTTGAATACATAGGGTCATGTTTCCATATACCATGCTGCCATGCATAGTTCGGGTGAGGCATGACAAGTTTTCAAGTTTTGGATATTGAATGTGCTTCTCTTGGGAGAAAGATTACAGGCCTATGTTTGAGGTCTTTGTTCTTGCTGTGTCAAAGATGGGTTTTGAAGATGAGTGATTATGACTTGACTAGCTTGACTTGACTCAGGGTGCCATTTCTGGTTTTTACCTTGAGTGTTGACTTAACTTTGTTCCCTTTTTTGCTCCTATTTACTAGGAGTGGGTCAAAGTGACGTTTCTCGTTTTCACTTTGAGCTTTGCATTATATTTCTTTTTCTTTATCCCTTTTCTCTTGTACTTTGATAGGTTTGGGGTTTTTGGTAGGTGATTGGACGAGGTACATGCTCTTATTCTGAAGTTTGGTTGAATGCTTGACTTATGTATTGCTAACTTTGCTTAAAGTTAGAAATTTCTTGCAATGCTAAGAGGTTTGAATAGTTGTCTTGCTAGATGAACAGTTTACTGAATAATGTCAAGGCCTACCTTTAAGTAGGCAAGATTGAAAGGATTTAAAAATATGGATATGAATGGCTATGACTGAGAGGCTAATTATAAATTGTTAATTATGGTTTTTTACAGAAATGCCAATTTCTTAAAGAAGATTATGGTTCTATACAAGATTTCCATGCTTTGAAGAAGATTATGGTTCTGTATAAGATTTCCATGCTTTGAAGAAAATTATGGTTTTTTACAAATTTCCATGTTTTAAAGAAAATCATGGTTCTCTATAAAATGCCCATGTATTGAAGAAAATAATGGTTCTCTACAAAATCCTTGTATGTTTTTGAAGAAAATCGTGGTTCTTTATAAGCTTTTCTTTTTTTCTTTTCTCATTTTGCTTTTCTTTGCTTTTTTGCTTTTTTACTTTTCTTTTCTTTTCTTTTGGTGAACCATTGATTCTTTTGTCATGGATTTGTAGAGATGAACATGATTATGAAAATGCAAGAGCAAATAGGTAGGAAAATGTTTTAGCGAAACTATCATTCAAGGTCTTTTCATTTCAAGCTTTCTAACAAAAGTTAATTTTACAATATTAATCAAAGAACCTTTTAACTTGACCCAAGTTTACAAATATGGGGAAGTCTTCCCTGACCATGTTTCCCAATAGTAGTGCCGCACCAGATAGATTTGACAATGAAAGGTCCTTCATAATTTGGCCGAAGTTGCCCCCATGGTGCTTGCTCATGTAGAAGAACCTTTTTGAGAACTGAGTCTTCTTCCTCAACATCTCTGGGTCTGAACCGCTTGTTGAATGTTGTGGCTATGTGCCTTTGATAGGTTTACCATTGCTCATTGCTTGTAATATTTTCTCATCAATAAGGTTCAATTGACCATGTCGAACCTGTGCCCATGCTGACTCTGAAATCTTTGCCTCGGCTAGGACTCGGAGACTTGGAAATTTCAACTTTAATTGGCAGGACTGCTTCCATGCCATAGACTAGTGAATAGGGGGTTGCCCCTGTTGAAGTACGGATTGAAGCTCTGTAGGCCATAAGTGCATAGGGCAGCATCTCATGCCAGTTGGAGTGATTAGCAGTCATTTTCTATAAGATCTTCTTAAGGTTCTTATTGGCTGCTTCTACTGCTCCATTCATCTGTGGTCTATATGGAGAAGACCAAAGGTGGTGAATCTTAAACTTCTTGCATAGTAGTTCAAGATCCTTTCCCTCAAAATTAGTTACATTGTCAATGATGATTTTGTTGGGAACACCATATCTGTAGATGATGTCTCTCTGTATGAATCTGTCCATGTTCTTCATTGTAACTGCTAATACAGATATGGCTTTAACCCATTTGGTGAAATAGTCGATAGCTATAATGATGCACAGATGTCCATTGGTGGCTTTCGAAGGCATAGGTCCTACTACATCAATTCCCCACATGGAGAATGGCCATGGAGTAGTCAGGTTATGCAATTCAGAAGCTAGTGCTTTAATGATGTTGGCATAAGACTGGCAAATGTTGCACTTCTTTACATGTTGATGGCAATCTGTCTCCATAGTTGACTAGTAGTAGCCTAGTCAAAGGATCTTTTTGGCAAGCTTGAGCCCATTCATGTGTGGGCCACACTCTCCTTCGTGGATATCTTCAATGATTGTAGAGGCTTCAGCTTCATCTACACATCTCAAGAGGACATGATGAGGGGACTTCTTGTATAGGATCCCACCATGTAAAACAAATTGAGTAGTTGGTCTCCACAGAGCACTTTGATAATTCCTGGATACCATGGATGGAAGAGTCTGATCTTCCAGATAATTCTTGATATTGAGGAACCACAGCTCCCTGTTCAAATCTACAGCTGTAACTTGGAGGCAATATGCTAGCTCATTTATCTATTCAATCTCAATTAGTGTCATTTCTACCCCTTGAGGGATGTCGATCATTGGAGCTAGTGTGGCCAAAGCATTTGCAAAGCTGTTCCTTCTTATACCAATGTAGTTGAAAGTTAGATATTCAAAGTTCTTAGAAAGAATCTATAGACATTCATGGTAGTTTAGGAACTTCTCCTCTCAGATGAACCAATCTCCGGTTGCTCAGAAGATAACAAGTGCTGAGTCTCCATAGACTTCTAGTTCATCAATGCCACATCAATGACAGATTTCAAACCAATGATGCAAGCTTCATACTCAGCAATGTTGTTGGTACATTGAAAGTGTAGCCTTGCAGTGATTGGAATGATAATACCTATAGGGGAAATGAGTACAGCTCTAATTCCATAGCCTAACTGATTGACACCTCCATCAAAGCACATCTTCCATCTGACTATCTTGCTTGATTCAATTTCAACACAAAGTATGTGTTCATCAGGGAAGTCAAATCTCAAGGATGAAGGTTCGTCTGCTGGTCCATCTGCTAAGAAGTCGGCTATGGCTCCTTGAGAGCATTCTGTGAGCCATATGTGATGTCAAATTATAATAACAACATAAGCCATTAGGCAGTTCTTCCTCTGGTTACGGGTTTCTCGAATAGATATTTGATGGGATTTATCCGAGAAATCAAGAACACTTTGTATGAGAGGAAGTAGTGCTAAAGCCTTTTGGTGATGTAGACTAGAGATAGGTAAGTCTTCTCAAGGGGTGTGTATCTAGTTTTGTAGTTAACGAAATGCTTGCTTAGATAGTAGATGACCTGTTCCTTTTTCCCTGTCTTGTCATGTTGTCCTAGTACACATCCCATGGAGTTGTTGTGCACAGTCAAATACAAGATCAGTGGCCGGCCTGGCTCTGGAGATACCAAAATAGGTGGGTTTAGCAAATAGTTCTTAATCTTGTCAAATGCATCTTGGCAATCATCGTTTCGTTGGGTTGGAACATTCTTCCTTAATAGTTTGAACAGGGGTTCACAAATAGGAGTGAGCTAAGCAAAGAAGTAGTTGATGTATTGGATATGCCCCAAGAAACTTTGTACATCCTTCTCTGTGCGAGGTGTAGGCATTCCAATGATTGCTTTATCCTTAGATGGATAAACTTCTATGCCTCTTTCACTGATAATGAACCCTAACAATTTCCTATGTGAGGCTCCAAAGATGCAGTTATTTGGGTTTAGCTTCAATCTGTACTTTCTAAGATTGAAAAACACTTTCCGTAGATGGCTTAGGTGATCTTCTTTGTGAGGTGATTTGACAACCATGTCGTCAATATAGACCTCCATCTCTTTGTTGATCATATCATGAAAAAGGATAGTCATGGCTCATTGATATGTTGCCCTACATTCTTGAGTATGTTGCCCCTACATTCTTGAGACTAAAGGGCATTAATTTGTAGTAGAATATGCCCTAAGGGGTTGTGAAAGTAGTCTTCTCATGATCTTCCATCGACGTCTTGATTTGATTGTACCTTGAGAACCCGCCTTAAAGGACATCATCTCATGTCTGGTAATACTATCTATAAGCACATCAATGTAGGGTAGAGGAAAATCATCTTTGGGATTGGCTTTATTCAGGTCCCTATAATTTATACACATTCAGACCTTGTCGTCCTTCTTAGGTACAGGGATGATGTTGGCTAACCATTGGGGATATTGGACAAACAAAAGAAAGTCTGCATCTAATTGCTTTTGGATTTCTTCTTTGAGGGACAGGGACCACTCTGGTCGTAGATGCCTAGGTTTTTGCTTGATATGATGAATATCCAGGTTAGTGGGAAGTTTTTGGGTGATAAGGTTTTTATCTAGACCAGGCATGTCTACATAAGTCCATGCAAAGATGTCTATGTATTCTCTAAGTAAGTTCAGTGGGGCATACCCCAGATCTGAAGTGCTAGGGGTCCCAATGTTCACAACTCTAGGCATGTTTTCTGACCCAAGATTGATCTTAGAAAGGTCATCTACCAATGGAAGATTCTGATTCTCTTGGCACTCAAAGGCCTTAATCACCTCGTTTGGCATCACATCATCATCCTTTAATTCTTCTTGTTCCTATTTTTGAAAGAAAAGCTTTTAGTATTGATTTTCATGAAAATGGGATATAATATTAAAAGAAAGTGACTGGACTTAGAATCAACTGCAAGTTGCCTACATACCTGATGTAGCGCTGATCACAAGCTTAGGAATGCTTGTTCAGCTGGGATCAAGTTGCGCGTAGTTCTTGTCTCAAGGTGAAGTTATGTCTTACGTTGCCTACGTACCCCTGACAGTGTATTGGTCAAATGCTTTTGACTATTAATGAGTTGGTAGGGATCAAGTCTTAAGTAGTTCTTATACAAAAGGGGTGAAAAGAAAAGACTAAAAGCTTTTAAAATTTTGAACTGGAGTAGAGAAGAGTTGCTTCTTCCTGGCCTCTTTTCTCAATCAATCAATCCATCACTTGGTCTTCCTCCTTTGTTGCTATGGAGTTGGCCTGTTGGATTTGCTCTACGGCTTCTCTAGGTACCCATGTTTCCGACATGTTAACTTGGTCAGGGTCAAGCTTACCTAAGTCAAGTTCTCCACTTGCAATTACTGATTATATTGCTTCTTTGACATCACCAAGGAGCGAGAGTAGACTCATAGGAGTTGGGTTATGTTCTGAGGTGTTGGGGGTTGAACATTCCCCAATCTTAGGGACAGACAACTTAAGGCTGGTCATGTGGGTTTGACGAGCAACTTCGAGATTATAGGTGGGATGTTAACTAATAGTTGTTAGTGGAATTATGAATGGTTTTATAGGTATGTATTTTATGCTAGGATTAGAAGGTACTAGTTGAATTAGTTAATTAGTTGGCAGGGTATTACAGGTCTTGGAGAGTTTAGAAGCTGATGTAAAATGTAGTGCGGTCTTACGACTAGCTTTCTTCTTCTTGTTCTTCTTGAATTGATGCTTGAGGAAGGGTTTAAACCCTAGGCCTACCATGTATGGCAGTTTGATGGCCTTGACGGGGCTCTTCCTTCCTTGAGAATAATTGCCTAGGCTTTGTTCGAATCAAACTTTATTCTGGGCATCATTTTGAATTTTGGAGGAAGTATTTCAACCTTCCTTTGTAGCTCTGTTGCTTTTTTCTCTATATGTATAACCTTAAACTGATACGAGGTGAATGTGTTCGGGGCTTGCAGGTTCCAAACTCCCAATATCTTCTAGCCTATCATTGTAATGACGTCTATATCTACCGTCACTGTAATGACTTCATTGTTGATGATAAACTTGACCTTCTAGTGAAGAGTGGATGGGACAGCACCCGCCTGATGCATCCACGGTCTTCAAAATAGCATTATGAAGGAGGATGGTATGCTCAGTATTTGAAACTTAACGTGGAACATTCTCCCTTCTATCACTAGGGGAATGAACACTTCTCCTTGGCCATGACTCATTGAATTGTTGAAGGCCCTTATGTCATATGGGTTAGGTTTCACATAATCTAAGGGAACTCCCAACATGTCTAGTGTATCCTTAATATAGATGCTCAAAGCTGATCCGTTGTCTACTAGGATGAGAGGAATACCCATGTCTAAGTGACGAGCTGTGATATAGATGGCTCTATTATGTACGGTGTCACCCTCGGGGATATTGTCCTTTGAGAATGTGATGACTCATGGTGTTGATACCCTTGCCACCATATTTTCCAATCTGTCTAGTGTGATCAAAGCATCTACAAAGGACTTTCTGAATATGCTTAGGAATCTCTCTCTACATTGCTTTGATGGTAGCAAAAGGCCCGTTATAAAGACCTATGTGGGTGTCTTAGATAATTGTTCGATCAAGAATAAGTGAGACTTTTGAATAGCTACTTCTCTTCTGCTTCTTTAGTCTGACTCTGTGTCTCTATCTCGATTTCTTCTTCTACCATTTTCTCTTTCCCTTTGCCTTCTGGATGCAGATATGTGACCAGTTTGGAGACTCTATCCAACCGAGTAATGAAAGCTGTGAGCTCTTTTAGCTCGTCTTTTGAAAGTTCAGGATCTACAACTTTCATGACTAAATAACCTAAGGAAACTTTATTCAGTAGGTACTAGATTCTAGTAAGTGAGGGAATGTTGATGACTTGATAGGGGGATTGAAGGTCAGTAAGTTGGGTGTATAATGATGGTGGTGGGATGATATGGGGTGATGAGAAAGGGTCATAAGTTGTTGAACCTTCCCCGTATATGTTGATGTCAGGGGGAAGATTGTGATTGGGCTATTCGGGGCCGTATCCCACATATTTTTGAGCAAGTGCTCATATTCAGGAGGAGGGACAAGCTTAGGAAAGTATCTATTTATAGTGGACACTTGGTTGATGTTAGGTAGGAAAATGACTTTCTTGGGATCTAAGATTTTGGTAATGAAGCTAGCAAGGTTGAATAGGGTATTAGTGGTACCTATCATATTGACCCCTTTTGGCGGCTTGTGGTTAGGGAGTGAATTTTGGATGATGTTTGTGTTTGACGGAGGATTGGTGGGGGTAGGATCAAATGATACTTTACCCTCATTGATTAAGTCCTGAATGTCATGCTTTAAGATGAAACACTTGTCGAGAGTGTGCCCTGGAGTCTGGTGATATTCACAATGTTCCTCTTGGTTGTAGCGGTAAGGTAGAGGGTAAGGTGGAGGCCTTAGGTCAATTAGCTGTAACAGCTTTTTCTTGATGAGATACTCCATGATGTATTTGTAGGAGTAGGGCAGAGGGGTGAACTTTCTTTTCTTCTTTTCTTCTCCAGGTGCACCCAGGTATATGGGTTGGTAGAACTGTTGTGTTTGAGGAGGGATGATATTCATGGCTGTAGGGTAGCTTTGAGTCGGCTACGGTAGAGGTAGAACATGACTGCTATTCTGACTAGGCCTAGGGACTTCAATGGTTTACACAAGGTTTACTTCTGGCCGGGTGATGACTGCCTCCTTCAGAGTGTTTCTGGTAAAACTGGCTGGAGTAAGAGGTGCATTTGATACCAGGCCTACTTTGATAACCAACTCTACCTTTGTGGCTTTGTTGACAACTTCAGCAAAATTGTTCTATGATGTAGTCAAGAGCATTAGCTAGTATGTGGTGAAGAGGATTGACTAGAATTGGGGGTAGATATCCAACCATGCCGAGACATGAAGTTCCCCATTAATTGTTCCATGTTTGACTTGAATTCCTCTATGGAAGTGTCTTCAAGACTGCTCCTACCAGGAGGGGAATTCCCCACGGATGCCTTTAGGGGAGTTAGCGGTGTAATGCTTGTGGTAGGAAGAGGTGATGATTTGTTGACCATTTCTCTGCTACGTTGTGCCTTCTTTCGCTTTTGTAGTCAAGTCTTTAGGGGAGAAATTGTAGGTTGCTTAAATGAGTTGAAAGAGAAGAAGGGTTTATTTACTTTGCAAGGTTCATTCTTTACATTCGTTTACAATTGATAGCCAAGTGTTTTACAAGTGCATAATGTCATTCAGGTGAATTCATGTCCTTTAATCTTAACTGTAAGATTTTGGAAACAAAAAAACTTTGTACATTATATATATATATATATATATATCAGAAAATGATCACAAAAGGAGGGGGTACATGCCCCAATACATCAGAAGAAAACATAAAACGAAGATCTAGAGATCAGGCACTGTTGGAGGTGGCACCGGTTCATAACCTAAAGAGAAGATTTTTTCTTATAGCTTGCAAACCCATGATTATATTCATTGATCCTACACAAAAGCTATGCAATTGCTGCATCTTATTTCGAGTCCCAAGTCCTCGTGGATGGTCTTACTATCATTGAGTTCATTCTCTAGGGTGTAAATGAGCTCTGCTTGAGTGTTATTCCAATGTTGGGTACACTCACGTGAGACCTCAGCCTCTATACATAAAAGTATCTCAGCTTCTAAGGTAGCCTCGGTTTGGGCATGTGAAGCCCATTTTTCGGCTAGATCTAACAATGCTTGCTTATACTTTGCTTGAGTGTGAGAAGGCTTTGTATGTGATGACAATGTTGATTCGGTGCACTGTCTCTTATTCCAGGAGGTAGATGTTGAAGGTGCAACAGGTTATGGAGGAGGCTTATGCAAAAGCCATTGCTCATATGTTGGTGTCATGGTTTATATCTTTACGGATACTAGCTGGGGATCTCCTAAGATTATAGTGTGTGAGCTATCCCATAGAGCAGCTAATGTGGATCGTGTATGATTGGATGTACGATGGTTCAGTTTACATATGTCTTTGAAGACCATAGGGAAGTTAAAGAAGTCTTGCCTAAGTGCCAATTGTCGAAGAACACATATTGGTATATAAGGAGTGCTTTGGTGGACTCCTATAATGATCATGTATGTGCGGTCCTTGGTAGCAAGTAGTAGGTAATGTGCTTTGTGCCATATGACATGCCAAGTGATCTGTTCGATGGCTACTAGTAGGTTCTGATAACTTGATGTAGTTGTTCTATTTGGCAAAGGTCTGCTTTTGACATAGATTTGTGCTAGAGCTAGATCTCGTGATATATAAATCGAGAAGGATGCAAGGACAGATAGATGTTCCTGTAACCAAGCTTGTAAGAAAGCTGGATAGCCATATAGTCAACTTTTGGGATGTCGAGCATAATGTGAGAGACTAGAAATAGTCTCTAAGATGATCACTGGTGTGGGTGTTTTCTTCTAAAGGTGTTGGTCCAAGATATCAAGTAAGATGTCATGGATGTGATGGCAGCTATATGATAGCAGGAGTTGTCCTAAGACAACTAAGGTGAATGCTCTAAACTTGATTGGATCGTCGAACTCACCAGCTTTCTTCCAAACTTTTTCCAATAAAAGGTCTAAAGGGCAGTGTAAATATTCTCCTGTGACTTCGTTGGGTATGGAGGCTTTGGAGATTTCCAATGTATGGAAGCTTTTCAAATAGTTAGGCTTATGTTCCAGAATTATGGCACTAATGCCGAGATAATGTTCCCAATCTAAGAAGGATCTGAGTTCCTCAATAATGGGTTTGAGCTCTTGTTCTCCGAAGCAAAAAACCATGGATGTTGGATCCCAAAAGGAAATGGCTGCCTCTATTACTGGCCAATCTAGATTAATTTGTGCTAGAGCCAATGTTACCCCTAGCCGGCTTTGACTTTTCCAAACTTCCCATTCTTCGGGAGGAAGGGTAAACAGGGTATTTGAGAAATTTACAGAGATGGTGGGGTACGTATCTAATTCTACCAGTTTGTGAGACATGCCTATAAAATAAATATGAACACAAGGTTAGAAATGTTATTTTATAGTAAAAAATAACATTCTTTAGAAATTAATACTAATGTCTATTTTTTAATTAACTTAAAAACAGGCATTAGAGAAATCGGGCGTCGGAATAGTTATAAAAAAAATGCTTGATGCCTGTTCATTGCTTCAACGCCTTTTTTTAATTCAATTTAAAAATAGGTGTTGACAACATGATTAGGCGTTGAAATCAGTTATGAGTTTAAATGGCCCATGACAGTTTTCTTTTATCTTTTTGCACTTCCTTTAACCATTTTTGGTTACAAAATAGTGGAGAGGTCTCCACTAGTTGGTTTCTTTCTTCCCTTTTCAACTTTCAATCAAAAGTTCTTCTTTTTGCTTTTGCTTTTGACGATAATGAGTCAAGCGGGATCAAGCTGTCACTTTCCACTACTCTCAGTGCAAGAGAAAACTCTATGGAAGCACCCTGTTACAGATGAGGTAAGCCTTTTAACTCGATTATGAGTTTACTTTATAATTTTGTAAATTTTCTTTGTTTTGAATGCTTTTTGCCTTTTATTTCATGTTTTTAATATTTTTTATTATTCCTTGTTTGAATTTTTCTTTGGATTACATTGTATTTTATGTTTTAATTCATTTAAGTAGAGTTAAATCACTTTAATCCTATTTTTTGCATGATTTAGAATAGGTTTTTGTTGATTTTTCTAGTGATTTTTGGGTTTTCCAATGCCTGAAAATCATTTCCCTAAATTACAAGCGTAACAACTATTTTTTGTCTGTTTTAAAAACAAGCGTTGAGAAAAATAGGCATTAAGTTAATGATCAGGTGTTAGCCTAAAAAAGCGTTAGCCTAACAATTAGGCATTGGTCTAACAAACAGGCATTAGGTCTAAGAGAGAAATTTGCCACTTTATTTTTTTTTGCTTCTTTTTGCATTGTTTTTCTATTCTTTTTTGCTTCTAAACATTGTCTTAACATGTTTTAACATGTTTCCTTTTGTAGGACAAAGGGATAGTAGAGCCACATGGTTCGTGGTCCGGGGTTTTGGGGTTATGGGCCCAGATGTGCTCCGATGTTTAAGAGAGGGTTAAAGCTATGGGTTTCATCTGTTTCTTGACCCTTCCGATGTTGCGGGCTGACAAAGCCCTACTGAAGGCCCTTGCGGAGAGGTGGTCCCCCATCACTTAGACTTTCCATCTTCCGGTGGGGGAGATTGGGATGCCCCCGATTGATTTCTTTATGATGACCAGGCTTTCCATGGACAGGACACCTCTACTGAGCTCAGAGGATTTTGACGCTGCTTTGATGTCTCGCTGCATTAGGCCACAACCTGTGGTATACTACAAGGGCATAAAGGGTGTCCTTCCGTCGTGGTTCAAAAAAGATTATGTTTGGGCCACGAACGACAGTACACTGGTGGAGAAGGCATACTCCACTCGGGTCTTCTTATTGTATTTGCTAACCCGCTTGATCTTTTGCATCAAAAGTGACAAAGTCTACTTCTACCTGCTGCTAGCTTTGGAGAACTTAGACTTGGTCACCACGCAGAGTTGGGGTAGATCTGCCTTCAGGTGGATGTACCTTAATATGAGTGAGATTTTTGCCAGACAGAGCCCTAATTCCTTTGTGGGCCTATGATTTCTATAGGAGGTATGATTTTATTGTATTTATTTTTTGTATTTCATTTGTATTTACCTTCGCCTTATTCTATCTTTTTTGTTTTATAGGTGTGGTGCTATGAACATTTCCCCTCCTTGGCCCCTAGATGGAAGGGTGAGGAGGTTCTCCACTTTCTTTGCATGGAGAGGTGGAAGACTATCCACCACAAGACCCGAAAGTCGATCTCAGCCTTTTGTCATGAGTTGGGTCTCCTCATAGTCGACCATGTAAGTATACTATGCTTTTCTTGATCTTGTTCATTATTTATTTTTTTGTAAATCATTTTCTAAACTCTATTGTGCTTGAGCAGATCAAGTGGCGCCCCTGGACTCATTGGGCTTTAGGGGTAGATGATGCCCGAGACCACAATTCGGCTTGGGGTTGGTCTCGCTAGAGGGTGGTGCTAGTGGCTTTGGCTAAGGTGACCATATAGCTCAGTGAGAGGTGTTGGCGACAGGTTGGAGGTGGAGTAAAGGAGTTCGTAGTTCCACATTCACCCCTAGGTGTGATTGACACTGAAGGTGTCACTAGTTGAGGGGATGAGGGCATTGAGGCCGCAACTTTCTTGGACTGCGCCCAAGATTATCATGAGTGGTGGGCCACTCAGACTTGTGGGCCATTGAGTGGGCCTGTGAAGCCTTAGGTGAGTTAAGTTTATTTTTTTTTTTTACTTTTGAAACTTTTTATGTTTTGTTTTGAAATTTTGACAATACTTTGTTTATTTTTGACAAGCTACTACTACACATCCCCCAGAAGAGCCCGCACCTCCAGTTCAGCGAGGGAGGAAAAGAAGAGTGCCTCTGGCTAAGCCTAGCCTAATGGGCTTGATCCCCGAGGTGGTACCTATGACCGACCTTGAGGGTGGGGTCATCGAGGAGCCTATGCTTGAGGTTGAGATTCCTGAGGGTTGGATGCCTCTCGAGGCGATGACTCAAGTATGGTTTGGATTTATTATTTAAACATTTTGACTAAAATTTCTTTTAATAAATGTATTGTGTATTTGCACAGGTCTCTAGGGTGGTGTACCTCGGTGCCCTTCATAGACTAGCTAGGTGCTTTGCCCTGGTGGGGCAAAAGCACCAAGCTTACCTTACTGAGGTTGCTTCCTTGAGGGCAACCCAAGGGCCTGTTGTAGAGGCATTAAAACATTAAGTTTTTTTAGGTTATTTTTTCTAGTAAGTTTTTATTGATATTGACATGTATGTTTTTGTTAATGTTTGCAAGGAGAGGTCCCTAGTCCAAAGGATACAAGTGTTGCTGAGGACACTAAGATGCCTCACGCTGAGCCTGAGGTTGAGCAACTATAGGAAGAGCATACTGGGGAGAAGCAGCTTGAGAAAGAGTAGCCTGCGAGAGAGACTGAGGTACAAATTACTCTAGTTCCTGGTGTCGCATTAGAGGTGGCTCCTCTATGGATTGATGATAGTCCTCTTCTGATTATGGGGAGACATGCCGATGTTCCACCCCATGGTGATGATAGATTTCGATATGGTGCTAGTCAGTTGTATTCTAGGAAGAGGGTAAAGTAGAGGACCAAGAAGGGGACTATGGAGTACGTGGGCAGCAGCTCAGATGAATGATTGGTGATGGGACTCTCTTTTTATTTTCTTACTTTTGAGGTGGTGTAATTAAACATTTTTTGGTTGATGGATTGTACATGTTGACCCTGGATATCTTTTAAGATGTTTTGAGATTCTTATTTTGTTTACTTGGAGGATGTTTGGACATCAGATTAGTTATGTTCATTTAGTTGCTTTAAAGATGGCTTTTATTCATTTCTTTATTTCTTTCTTGGTTTGGTTCATTTGTGGAATGTTTATGCAATGTATGCTATCACGTTATATATATTATGCAAAAAAGGTGTGAGATTCAAATTTAAACAAGAAGGTAAAATCTGGACCTAATTATCTAAAAAATAATTTGGACTAATTTTATAAAGTTACACATGAATTCCTGGTTCCATTTAATCAATCATGTAAGCAATCAGTCAAAATCACGGCAATCAAACCTAAAGCTAGACCTCTAAGCTATTTAGTGTAGCCTAAATCTCTAACCTACAATGACTAAATATGCATGCTTTTTTAGATTCTAAAAGATGAAGTGTACTAGTCAAAACACCTCCTTGAAAATGATTGGATCATAGAGTAGTAACTGGCTTAGGTAACTCGGAATGGCCCTGCTGACAAAATAGCAACTGCTCAGACGTTGTTCCCATTCTATGTGGTGATCCAATGTCAGTCCATTAGTGGGTAATGACCTAGATAAGGGCTCATGAGAGTGATGTATTGGTGCAATGTCGTGTCCTTAGACTTATTTTGTGCAAAGTGTAAAATAATAGAGATGTTATTCAAACAAGTTGTTCAAATGTGAGTTTTGGTCCTACTAACTAGTTTAAGCTACCCTAAAGCTATGTGAGCATGTTTTCTATCCTATGCATGGAAATTTGGAGTAATTATTGAAGATAGAGTGTTATCCTAACTAACTAATGAAGTGACCTAAGTCTAATTCAAAGCAGTTAGGCATGTGAGAAAGCAATTAGACATGTGAGAAAAATAAATAGATATATGAGAAAGGCAAGTAGACATATGAGAAAGTAAGTAGACATGTGAAAGTATGTATTTGACTTAGATTACAACTCATACCTGTGGAGATTAAACAGTCCCCAGCAAAGTCTCCATTCTGTGGACATCGGCGTTCGGGCGGGGTTCAGATTCCCCCACCCGGCCGTGGTTTCCATGCCCACTCTTTGACACATGATGCCAGTGCATGAAAGGTTGGTAACCCTTTTATAGGAGGATTAGACTTTTCTCGGAGTCGCCACCAACTCGGGGTTAACCGATGGAGTTGGACATCGGTTCTCCTCTTCAAGGGAAAAAAAGAAGTCTAGACTTGAAGGTTTAGGAGTTTAACTCCTAATACTAGTTTGAGATCCTAAGATTTAAGGTAAGTAGTGAAAGTCCGGTTTCTATCCTAAAAGGTGGGTGAATAGGATATATAAAAATTATTTTTAACTTACCCCCACTTAAAATTCCAATTCAAGGTGCTCGTTATGATACTTGGAAATTTAAATGCACTTACAACTATGTTTCAATTATTGTATCTACAAGTGCAATGCAATGACAATTTTTGATCTTTCAATTACTTTTAGATTTTACTCAATTGCAAATGTGAAAGATATGAAATGATAAACATGCCATGAAAACACACATAGAGAGACAAGACAATTTACACCACATGCAAGCTCACAACACAATATTTATAGTGGTTCCACACTCGAGCCTAAATCCACTTTCAAAGCTCTCAACCGAGCTACTAAATTTTATTTAGATTGAATTGCATTACAATCAAGGTTAAAATTACAAAACTTATTCTACTTGCATAGCAAGCTTTACTCCCGGTGTCTCCGGCGGAAGAGGTCTATACCCGATGTCTCCGGCGGGTATCGGTCTACACTACTGATGTCTCCAGCAGTAGTGCTAAGGTCTACACCGGATGTCTGTGGCAGGTGTTGGTCTCAAACTAAATAATAATCAATACAAATTACCTCAAGAGGTTGATGTATTGCTTGATGCACTTTTAGGTGGTTGCTCCTTTGTTGAGCTTGTTTGCTAATCTATTCCACCAAGCTTCCAAGAGAGCCTCTAGCTTCTTAAAGCTTTCCACAAGGGTTTACTTGAGAGTAAATCCTTCTCCTTGCTTTCCTCTTCTTGTTCTTCAAGTAGAGTGCTAGAGAAGCACTTCAAGGCTCTTGATCTTCAATACATGCACATGTATTGGAGCCTTTGGCTGTTGGGAGGTGTAGGATGCCTTGTTCTCTCTCAAAGGGCTATTCTCTTTTCTTTATGTGTGATCTCTTGTATTCGTGGTGTGTTGGAGAGCTCATTTGAGCTTCTTTCATACTTATAGGGGATGTGCACCATCATATACCCTTGATTTGGCATCTTTCCCAATGGTCAAAAAATCGCAGACACAAATTTATAAATATATTTTTAATTTCTGCGATGTCAGATCAATCCGGTATCCCCGGATTGATCCGGTGTCCTAGTTTGAGACAGTCGAGCTTTATCGGATCGATCTGGTAAGTAGCGGATCAATCCGCTGAGTGCAGATCGATCCGACACCCTCCGGATCGATCCAATTCTCCTATTTTTGTGCCATTTTACCAAAATCCTACTCCTACTCACTTTGGGAACCTATGTAGGTGGCATTCATTGGTCCATGTGATTATGTAAAGGTCTTTTAAGTTCTTTAACCTATGTTTAACACGTTAAATACCTTCACAAACCTTTCTTAAGCTTTGATGAATCGAGTCTTCAAGCTTTTTAGACCTTGGCAACTTTTTAGGAATGGATCGTCCTTAGCATTAAGTGATGGAGTTCGTCTTCCTTCTTGGAAACCAACACTTGATGATTATAAACATGACTAAGATATTCAATGTGCTTATGTCATGCTTAATCTACCACTCCATGTATTTTATACAATATAAAATTGACAATGTACATCAACAAGGATGACCCCAGTGTTAAGTGGCCTGAAAGAATCCACGCTCCATCGGAGAAAAGGAGCCTCGACAAGTACTACTATTTCCACCGGGACCACGGCCAATGACACCAATGACTTTTTTGACTTGAAGGAACATATCGAAGCCCTGATTCAAAGAGGCCGATTACAAAGGTTTGTTGCAGGACCGCAGCGAATTAGATGTGAGAATACCTATAGAGACCCCCCAACCTGAGAAGAGAGAAGATCCGAACGGCCCATTGGGGAGATACGGGTGATATCTAGAGGTTTTGCAGGGGGAGGAGAGTCCAACTCAGCCAAGAAGTCGTACGTGAGGCAAATCCACGCAGAAAGGGATCTACAACTCATAATGATAGAAATACCAGTGAAGCAGCTCAAATTGGAGTGCCCGCCTATCACCTTCTTAGCGGAGGATGCCCTGGGGATGAGCCAACCACATAACGAACTTTTGGTGGTGACATTGGTTATTTCAAATATCTCATGCACCACATCCTCATTGGCAACTGTAACTTAGCAGATATCCTCTATCTCCCCACCTTTAAGCAGATGGGAGTCGGGCGAGACAAGCTCAAGCTCGTCCAAAAGTCGTTGGTGGGATTCACAGGTGACCGGTTTCTCCCATTAAGGACAATCAACTTGCCTATCATAGCCAAGAAAGTAGAATGTTAGGTGACCCAAGCGATAGATTTCCTAATGGTCAACTACCCCTCAGCCTACAATGCAATACTCGAAAGGCCTACGCTAAACCGGTTAAGGGTGGTTACATCAACGTATCATTTGCTAATGCATTTTCTAATGGATAAGGGAGTCTGGGAAGTTAAAAGGGACCAAGTGGCAGCCAGAGAATGCTACATGGCCTCGCTCAAAGGAGGGCTAGGTAGCAGAGAAAACATGTCTATCGACAGCGTAGAAGTTTAAGATGAGAGGACCTAGGTATTAGTAAAGCTAGGATAGGAGCTGGAAGACATTGTCCTCAACCTTGACATGCTAGACGAGACCACCTGGGTTAGATCACACCTGCCCAGAGAATTCAAAGTCTGGCTGTGGGACTTCCTTGTCGAGAATCGGGACATGTTCACTTGGACATATGAGGACATGCTAGGGATAGACCCTAGGGTGGTCATACACAAGTTGAATGTGGACCCAGCATTGAGGCATATCAAGCAGAAGAAGAGAAACTTTACCCCAAAGCGCAATCAAGCTATCGCAAAAGAGGTAGAAAAGTTACTGACGACTGGTTAGCCAATGTGGTGATGGTACAGAAGCTGAACAAAAAATGACGAATGTGTGTTGACTTCACCGACTTGAACAAAGCATATCCAAAGGACAGCTTCATGCTCCCAAGGATTGACATGCTGGTGGACTCAACAGTAGGCCACCAAACCCTTAGCTTCATGGACGCCTTCTCGGGGTATAACCAGATCAAGATGTATGAGCCTGACCAAGAAAAGACCGCCTTCATCACCGACTAAGGGCTCTACTGTTACCGAGTTATGCCATTCAGATTGAAGAACGTCGGGGTAACTTACTAAAGACTAGTCAACAAAATGTTCAAGGGTCAAATCGGAAGGAATGTCGAGGTGTATGTAGACGACATGCTGGTAAAAAGTCTTCAAACCGAGCAACACCTCTCAGACTTAGATTAGACCTTCCAAACCTTGAGGAGGCATAAAATGAATCTCAATCCTATCCAGTGCGCATTTGGGGTTTCAGCCAGGAAATTTCTCGAGTTCATGGTGTCCTAGAGGGGAATAGAGGCCAATCCCAAAAAAGTGAAGGCGATCCTCAATATGCAAGCACCCAAAAACATGAAGGAAGTACAACACTTGGCTGATAGGATGACAACTCTCAGCCGATTCATCTCTCACGCCACTGACAGGTGCTCACCCTTTTTCTGCCTGCTAAGGAAGGCCTTCCACTGGATGAAGAGTGCGATAGGGCCTTCAGTGATCTCAAAAATCACCTCAGCCACCTGTCGGTGATCAATCAACCGAAACAAGGGGAAGTGCTCTACATGTACCTATCGATGTTAGAAATAGCGTTAAGTTCAATTTTGATAAGGGAAGAGACCAGGACGCAGGCACCCATGTATTACACTAGCTGAGCCTTCCAAGGAGCGGAGGAAAAATACCTAAGGGCAAAAAAAATGGCCTTTATGTTGGTCATCACTGCTTAGTGATTGAGACCCTATTTCTAGGCCCACACCATCTAGGTCTTAATGGATAACCAATTAGGACAATATTGCATAAGCCCAAGACTTCAGGACGGCTAGTAAAGTGGTCGATAGAATTAAGCGAATTCGACATCGAGTACCACCCTCAAGGAGCGGTTAGGGCCAAGTCGTTGCCGACTTCATCACCGAGTACACCTACAACATGGACGTCGAGCCCGGGCCAAAGGTCACACCGCAAGAAAAAGCCAACCAGGAAGAATGGGTCATGCATGTGGACGGATCCTCCACCAGTGTTGCCGCCGAAGGAGGAGTCGTCCTAATCATACCAGAGAAAGCGAAACTCGAATATGCCTTCAAATTCGGCTTCAGAGCAACCAACAAGGAGGCTGAGTACAAGTCGATGACCACGGGGTTTCGCCTTGCTCGCGAGGTTGGGGTGAAAAGGTAAAAGTCAATAGCAACTCCCAGTTAGTGGTCGGGCAAGTACAAGGAGAGTATGGCGTGAAGGATGACCGAATGAGACAATACCTCACCATAGTAGAGAAAGAGAAGTTCTAATTTAAACATTTCATCATTCAACGAGTCCCCCAAAGGGACAATGAAGATGCCGATAGGTTAGCCAAGCTTGCATCATCTGTCCCTAAGGGCCTGGCCCCGGGAATCATCATAGAACACCTTCCTCAACCGAGTATCAAAAGCGAGGAAAGGGAGGTCAACATGGTCAATCCTGAGCCTAGATGGGCTAGCTAGATAATAAGATATTTGAAGGATGAATAACTGCTAGAAGATAAGGAAGAAGCCAGGAAAACAAGGATGCGGGCCAGTCGATATCTATTACTTGGTGATGTCCTCTATAAGAAAAAGCTTTACCCTCCCTCTGCTCAAATGCCTGTCTGAGGAGGAAGCTGACTACACACTCCGAGAGATCCATGAACGGATATGTGGGAATTACTAGGGGTCGAGTACTATTGGCCCTCCATGCAGAAGGATGCTACCCTCCTCGCTTAAAGATGTGATAAATGCCAACGATTCTCTAGCATCCCCAAAAAGCCAGCAGAAGAATTAACCCCTATAGCAAGCCCGTGGCCCTTCGCGTAGTGGGGAATCGACATAGTTGGGCCGCTCCCAAGGGGAAAGAAGCAAATGAGATTCTTGGTGGTACCTATCGACTACTTTACTAATTGGGTGGAGGTTGAGGCCTTGGTAAAAATTACTAAGAGAAAAATTCGGGACTTCACCTGAAAGTCTATCATATGTTGATTCGGTATTCCCCCGGTCATCATTACCGACAATGGGAAGCAGTTCGACAATACCCGATATTGAGAGTTCTGCACAGAACTCGGCATAAAAAATCATTTCTCCTTACCAACTCACCCCCAAGCCAATGACCAAGTAGAAGTCACCAACAGAACCCTTCTAAATATAATAAATAAGAGGCTCGAAAGTTCAAAAGGTTTGTGGCCCGAGGAAGTCCTGAGTGTCCTATGGGCCTACCGCACCACCACGAGAATTTCTATGAGGGAGACACCTTTCTCATTGGCCTTTGGAACCGAGGTGGTAATACTGGTGGAGATCGAGATGACTACACACTGGATGGCAAACTTTGACCTAGAAAAAAATGAGAAGGGACTCAAAAACAACCTCAACTTGCTAGAGGAGAAAAGGGATGAGGCTACTCGTAGTACGAGTAGCCGTTTACAAGCAAAAAATCGCTAAATACTACAACTCCTGGGTGAAGGCAATGAGGTTCATTGTTGGAGATCTAGTGCTCAGAAAAGTAACACAAGTAACTCAAGACCCGACAGAGGAAAAACTCAAGCCAAATTGGGAAGGGTCATACCAGGTGACACAGTGTAATAGGCCCGGGACTTATCACCTTGAGACTATGCAAGGGGAGCCTTTACCACTGTCATGGAATGTAGAAC
>JAOXJP010268934.1:0-20335 GCA_025762735.1 Platanus orientalis | reverse complement strand
TCATTAATAAAAGTTTTAGAATGAGTTTCTCTTCCTTGGTGAAGTTTAGGGTTTTTCCCAACAAAGGAGACGACGTGCTCTGTTCCTTGCTATTCCGCTGCGTCACGTTGGCTGGGAGGAAGGTAAGAAAGGGGACTAAGAGGGGTTTGGAAGTGGCGGTGAGAATTTTGTTGGTTTTGGGTTGAAGTGTGGTGGGGATTTTTAAGTGTTTTTATATTTGGGGGGAAATTCTGAAACGGTGGGTTCATTGGACAGAGAGAAAGAGATTTTTCCTTCTCTTCTTTTCTCCCCTCAACGAGTTGGATTGCTTAGCGAAGTTGCAAAGAGAGAGAGAGAGAGAAAGAGAGAAAGATAAATAAAGAATGAAAGAGAGATAAAAAAGAAAGCAAGAGGGCTTCACAGCCAACCTTTTGGGAGACTTTTCTCTCACTTCCCCCACCTCTCTCTCTAATTTTGGCCCCTTTTTAAGTGGGGAGGAGGTTGTATTTATAGTCTTAAAGAGGGTACATGGTAGGGTGCACGGGTGAGGTGAGTTGCATGGTGGATGCATGACACTTATCGCGATCCAGGGGCAAAAGGGAGTGGCTATTTGGGATGTGACATGTGGTGGGGGTTATTTTGGTTTTTTCCTTGATGTTTGGGGGGTTTCTTAGAGAGGGGTGCCACATGTCAGCATTTGAAGATGTGATGTGATGTGCATTTATTACGGCCAATGGGAGGCTGAGAACCATAATTTTCTCTTGAAATATGGGCCTAATCCAAGTGCACCGTGTGTCGGCACACTTCCCTTTGTGTTGACTTGCTTGTGAGACACCTCCATGTGTTGTACCTTATCAATAATGCGTCATTAGCAATTAATGTGTTGCATTTAATGCTAAGGACACGTCATTTGTCATTGATGCGCCGCATTTAATGCTAATAACACGTCATTGGCAATTAATGTGTTGTGCTAAATACAACAACTTTGGCACATGACGCATCATTGGCGTCATAACCAGTCCCTATTTTGTTTTTTTGTGGGAAATGTCGCGAATTAGTTGAAACTCAAATTCGGGAGCTGTGGAGATCCAATTGCGACGATTTTACAGTGGTTTCGAGGGTTCTTGGACGTTCCGAACACAATGTCACAGTTGAAAACAGATTCCGACATGCCTAGGCTACCGCACTATACAATCACAAGATTCTTGGGAAATGTGCAATCATTGATTGGAGGGGCAGATGGCTAAATTGGCTTCCGGGTTCTACACGAGAAGTGAAGCTCTTAGTTTCTTGAAGATGTTGGTTTAGTTAGCTCTGTTATCCAGTCCTTGGGCTGGGAGTGGGGTCCGCCGTAGCTTTTGCAGACGGTTCGCAACGGTCTTTGTTGTGGATACCTTGGTTTCTAGGGTCTAGGTTTAGTCTAAGGGATGGTTTGGCTGAAGATGGGCTGCTGCTACTATCCAAAGCTTGTGACACTCACCTGCATTACCAAGTCAAAATTTGGGTGCTGACAATTATAGTTTCTTGCCAGAAGTATGGTATTTTAGAGCAACTATGTATAGTTGGCAAGATATTCCTATGTAACTTGACTCGAACTGTATATCTGATTTCTTCAGCGTCCTTTCATATTGCTTTTCTAAAAATAAAAATAAAACTGCACCAATAGAATCCAACAAGGAGAAAATGAATTTCCTGGCTCAAATGTGCAAGATTTCAACCCTAATATCATGTTTTTCTACCCTGGAAGAATGCACTTGATTTTAGCGTTATGACTTATGATAGGTACAGTCAAAAAGTGAAATAATTGAATAGCAAGTTCCAGACCTGTAGCAGGCCGAAAGGTCCTTTGCTTGTGATTTTTATTGTGAAGACTGTAAATATCCATATATCATCTCTATGACCAACTATCAGTAGTTTTATTTTCCTCACTGAAGATAAAAATCAGTTTACTTCCCGAACTGACATCTCTCAATGGGAAACACAGGTCACAACCCGTTAAAGGGGTGGGATGGTTTGTGCAAAACCAAGGAGAGAAGTCTCATCATTAGTTAGTCCACTTTTATCATTCTTCCATGAGCTATGCTTTTGCAAAATCCAACATAGCTCCAAAGATTGCCCGCTATATAGTCTAGGTAGCACTTTCTCTTTCAATGCTTTAAGATCAACGTTGTATCATGTCCAATGCATGTTTGTGCAAGCCCAAGCCAGGGTTTTCTCACTAAATATAATTATAACCTTCACTTTGTGATGTGCCTTTGTGGTTCCTTTGCCAGTTCTTTACTTTGACGACACTAGCCTCCAAAGATATTTATTTGATTGCATGATATATTTTAAATAAATACTTAGGGATGGTGATTCCAGACCCGCCCTGAACCCACTTGCTTGAAACACCACCATCCACACCAAGGAAAAAGAAAAAAAGGTTTGGGTTTTCATATCTATACCTAATCAATAACCTTGGGTTTGGTTGGGCATTTTGATTCCAAATCCTCTGCAATAGAACATGCAGTAATCATCACTGCCTAGCCAATCATGTGAAAGGAAAAAAATATCAAAGGGTGTTTTTTAAAATCTCCGGACAGACCGGTACAGGTTTGTCAGACGTTTATTTACCGGAACAGCCTGTAAATGCTTCTTCTTTTCATATGGTTGGGCCTGCAGTGATATTCCTGTTCACTGCATCACAGAGGATACGCTCTTGAGCATTTTCTCACTGTCTTCAGCACAACCTCAACCCTACCCATGTCCAGACGCTTGAAGCTGTTTCAGTTTGATACCTTCAATGCACTTTACTGGCTGGTGTAATTCACATGATGCTTTGAATGTTTACTCAAAATATTTTATGAGTTGATTTAAGGCCACCTCAGTCTCTTTGAACATAACTTATGTTTTTAGGAATTTAGACGAATCAAGGGAAACATAAACTCCATGAGAGAGCATGCTGAACTTCTCAGTTCTGTTCGGGATGATATCAGTGAACACAAGGTAAGCAAAATCTGTTATGAAAAGTGAATTTATTCAAATCCATTTGGTTATACAATGCTACTTTTATATTATCTTATTTTGTTTTTAGTTTCCTTCTTCTAGGTGTCTGGCAGTACATCACCTAGAATGCATTATTTACGAGAGAGAGCTGCGATTCATGGGAATATAGCTCATGTAAGATTCAAATGCTCTTCTTAAGTTCTTATTCATAAATTGTCTCCCAACACTCTAAGATGTAAGTTTCATTTCGAGTCAGTGTGGTAGTATTGTAGATGTTGTTTTATTTGGTTTATCCTCGTTTTTGGACCTTGCTTTCTCAAATAACTTTTTTTATATTTATCCCCAAAAAATGATGTTTTATTTCTTGACCATCATCTTGATATGTTCTCTACTCCTTGTGCTTTCATCTGAAACAATCTAGTTCTTTACACTGTTTTAATGTCAAGGACTTCAAACTAGCGTAAATGATTATTTTGTTACATGTTTGGCTGCTCCATATATGTTATGCTTGTAGTATTACATGTTTGGCCGCCATTTTCTTTGGAACATCGTTTTCTCCAAGTATATTTAAAAAATAGTATTTTTTGACATGGATTGATTGCTCACTTAATGGATTTGTGGAGCACCAGTTCTGCAGAATTGTTTTTTGGCTTTTATTTACCATTTGTTGGTAAGCATATTCTGGTAGACTCGTGAATGATATTGGATTGCCCTCATTCTACATTTCGAGCCAGTTCTGTAATCACAAAAAATATATTGCTCAAGCCAAGCATCTTATGGGTGCTACTAAGTTTTATCCAGTTCTGATTTCTTATTAAATGACGTGTAAAGGTGGGGTATTTGTTACAGCCTTCTCTAGAGCTGCTTGCCTACTTGATGGACCCTGCTCCTGTACCACCATGATCACGGAAAAAGATCCACCAGTCCATTTATATCTAATAAAATGGCTAGGTGCAACAACCCATATATTATGATTCATTATTCTTAAAAGTGACACTTTCTCTTGAAACAGTTGACTGTACCAAAACTTAACCTTCCAGGGCAAACAAGGAATATAATGTAGATGTATGAGTATGAGGTTTTTTTCCTTTTCATGTATGTTATGTGCTGGTTGTCTTTCTACTCTCATACAATACATTAGCATACTTATAGATTTCTCCATCTAATATATAAAAGAAATCATATGAGAGAGAATCCCTAACTCTCTCAACATTTTTCTCATCTTCCTTTCTTCTCTCTTCTTCTTATTTCATTCTTCCAAAGTTCAAACAACAACTTGGTATCAGATCATCGTCTACGATCGTTTAAGAAAGTTGGTGAAACAAAGCTGAGTTTTTTCATTCAATACAATCGCTAACGTTAGCATCCATATGGCTGACATCAGCCACTGTCCTGCCAAGTCATAAGTTAGTGTGGTTGGATGTATTTTTTGGGAGAGCATTTTTTTAGGTTTTTTTTTTGTATGCTTGGATGTCATATTGGAGCATGGAAACTATTTTTAAGGGATTTTCTTTATGAATTTCAAGAAAATCCATAATCGAGTGTTTTTGAAATGTAATTTCTATGGAGTTCTTTTCCAAGGTTAGCTAGTAAGGATTTGGTCGTCCCTATCAAAGGAGGATGTGGTTTTTTGTTTCACGTCAATTGAGTCAATATCAATGCTTCTGTGTTGATTTTCATGGGGCATATTTGATGCCCTATACATACCAAATCGTGCTTTGGCCTATCTATGATTGGATTTCTTCTATTTGGTGATTGTTTGATGCAGCACATAAGCTCTTGATCTCAAAAAACTGAATACAGCTACTATCAAGAAAGAAGAATGTACTTGGTGTGGGTAATCACCTACCTCACAATCCCTTGTACATCACCATACTTGGTTTTCAAGCTAGGCATAAGAACTTGAAAGAGAGAGAAGTTCCACTCGTTGAGAGAAAACCCAGAAAGTTTTATTTGTCATAGCATAATCAAAACAATAGGGGAGGGGCCTCCTTTTATATCCAAAGAGCAGCCCTTTAGTTTCCTCACAATTCACTTTCTAAAAACATTATAAAAAAAAAACCTCTCTAAAACATAAGAAAGAAACTTGTTAAATCATAAAAATGAACAATTCTAAAAAGAACTTTCAAATTTTATAAACTAAGATTTCTAAGACTCTTTTTTGTCACTTGCTGATATCCCCTTAGTATTTTGGTCATAACTTCTCCCGATCACATCAGAATCTCAAAATCTTGGTCTCGTGGGAAAGGTAACTGAATCATCTTTCAAATGGCACCAAAATCAAGCCAAAAAGACTAGTTTTGACCTTAGAAAACTTGGGATAAAAGTAAGTGACGGAATTACAACTTAAAACTCTTCATTACGATAACCTAAATAACCCAACTCAAGACTCTAATCAGCAACTTTGACTTCAAATAATGTGCCAGTAATGTTCCTCCATGTGTCTTCTCATGTGGATCTCACCAAGAGGCATGTGTGGACCCCGCTTGGCTCTAATGTCTGTATCACTGTTATTGTTGGTTATTTTGATTGGTGTTGTGATTTACTTCTAAGGTTTTGATTGAAGGCCTCTATTGGTGTATTTTGCTCTCTCATATTCTAGCTCGTTGACTGTGACATATGGACTGTTGTACATGTCTGGTTTTTAAGATTGGTTTTTTTTCCCCTGCTTAGGGAATGTGTTCTTGTTACAAATTAGTGACTGTTTTGGACCAGTGAGAGTCCTTGTGGTGGAGATAGGAGTGGTGAGATTCCTAATATTCTTGTTAGCTGCTGGCTGTGTGTAGTACAGCCCCATATTCTTTGTGAAGTAGGTTGTTGGTGGCTGTCATAATGTCAGAAGTTAGTGAGTTTTCTTCTACTCCTACTGGAAGTGTTAGTTGTGTCGTTAATGAAGCCCCATATGCTCTCATTACTACAGTCAGGTTTGATGGGAGTAACTACCTGTCTTGGTTCCATTCAGCTCAATTGTTTATTACTAGTGAAGGGAAAGTGGGGTATTTGATAGGTTATACTAAGGTCCCAGATCCAAAAGTTGCCACTTTTCCTAAGTGGTAGGCTAAGAATGCGATTGTGATATCGTGGTTGCTCCACTCCATGAAACTTGAAATTGCAAACAGATATGTTCCTTCCCACCATCAAGGACATTTGGGATTTTGTTATTCAAACTTATTATAAGAAAGGGGGTAAATGCAAAAATGTAAGAACATCATCAGAAAGTGTCTACTCTACTCTTAGAGGTTTATGATAGGAAATTGATTATTACAAGACGTATTGTGCTAAACGTTCAAAAGATATGGTGGATTACAATAGAGAAGTTAAGGAGAATCGCATTTTTGATTTCTTGATGGGACTAAATTCTGAGCATGATGGTATTCGGGTGCAGATTCTTGGGAAAGATCCCCTTCCCTCCTTGAATGAAGTGTTTTCTTATTTCCAAGAAGAGGATCGCCTTATGCTATGTTGAGTCCTCCAAATTCTATTGTTGAAAATTGCTTTATTTCCTTCTCCCAATGTGGTGGGGAGGAGGTTCTCGTGGTCGATGCGGTGATGGTAGGAATGGCTTCTCAGATGATAGGGATAAGCTTAAATTTTATCATTTTGATAAGTTTCTACATACAAAAGAGACCTATTGAGATCTACATGAATGGCCATAGGAGTTTTAGGGTCGCCCCCACAACAAAGATCTTTTTTGGGGGGGCATGGAGGATTTTCGTTTCAGTGGCAGTGGTAGATCTTTTTCAAGAATGAGCTTGCTGAAGTGGTAGCAGAAATATCATGCATGGATAAATCCTATTCCACTTCGAACCAGTGGTTTTATTTGATTCTCTAAAAGAGATGTGAAATTCTTCAACACTAACTTTGTGAAGTAGAAGTGCAAAGGTAAGATCATATAAGTGCTTTATTTAGTCCCTTACAAAAACAATTTGAAGCAATCAAGGATATACAAGAAAAGTACAAGGTTGATCTAGGGAAGATCAACGCAAAACGAGAAGAAAAACGAGCCAAATTTGCTACCTCTTCAATTCTCAAAGCCTTAGAAGTCCTAGATTAGAAGTCCGGTACCAAGAGCCAAAAGGATATTCCAGCATCTTTACTATCTGATTCCAAGACTAAAGTCCGGAAGAAGCCCAAGTTCAAGACTTTGCCAAAGTATGATAGAGTTCCGATGTGAGCCAAGACCAAGAAGAGACCCAAGTGAAATTCTGTATGTTAATCCTAGAGGGGGTGAATAGGATTTATTTAAATTTCGTTTTAGATTACCCCAATTCAGTTATTCTTAAGATGTTAATTGAATTAATTCCGATGCTATTGGCCAATTGAGTTTTGCACTTAAATGATTATATGCTTGAATATGTAACTGCTCAAGTGTATTGCATGTAAGATTGTACTATTGATTGCAATGCTTGATTATATAAAGTAAATACTAAACAAAAGAAACAAATCACAACCTTTCACACAATACACAAGATGTAAAATGATCCAGCACAACAGCTTACATCCACTGTCAAAGCTCATCACCGAGCTACAATAATTTTATTAAGATTGACAAGATTACAATCAAGGTTAAAATTATAACACCTACTACTAACCTAGCAAGATAACCAACACTTAGTGTCTCTGGCGAGTGTGGTGTTCCTTCTGGTGTCTCCGACAGAAGGCAATGGTCTCAAGTATATAAGTTTTAAAACTAAATGCAAATATTATCTCTTGAAAATTGGTTTTGTTTTTCACATAAGTTGGGGATACTCCTTGTTGAGCTTGGTATGACTAGTAGTCCCCCAATGCTTCTGTGTGCTCTTCAAGCTTGTAGTGTCTTCGCCAATGGGTTTCTCTTCCTTGAGCAAATGTGCCTTGGTTTCCTATAATGATCTTCACTAGGGTTTCTCTTTGGACAACCCTTGAAGCCTTCCTCTTAAAGATTTGTCTTAGCAAGAGTAAAGAAGAAGTAGAGAATGGTCTATGGGTGTAGATTTTTCTATGCTAGGCTCATGAGAGACAAGAAAATGATTCACAAGAGTTTGGAGCAAAATCTCTCTTAAGATTTTCCCACGTTTTTGCAAAAGACCATTAGAGAACTCAAGAGAGTTCTTCTCTATTTATAATGGACAAGAAAAGACCACATTCATTGATTTGGAACAACCCCCAACGGTAAAAAAACCTCAAGCCTTGATTCTAAATCATTTTTGAAAAGTTGGTTTACGATGGCTCGAACTAGAGGTCTCTAGTTTGAACTAGGGGTCTCCGGTTTGAACTGGGGGTCTTTGGTTTGATCCTAGTTCGAACTGGTGTTAGCTGGTTCGAACTGGCAGCCATAGTTTGAGCAAAATGTCAGACACCCAAGAACCTCTGGTTTGAACCTGATTCAAACTGGTAAGTAATAGTTTGATCTAGCATGGTCTAAACTCAAACCCTCTAGTTCAAGCCTAATTCGAACCTGGCGTGAGCTAGGATCAATCTGATTCTACTCACTTTTGATTTTCAAATAGGGCTCGTCAAAACATTCGGTTTGAGTACTTGTGGGTTATGAGCGGACGTCGGGATCAAAAGTTACGGCTGTTTTAAGTTGGGTCATTTTCACTTTTTAACACAACTTTATTTCGTTTGGGATTTTAGAACAATTATACTTAGGGTCATATATTGATCTTTGGGCCTTCCTAGGATCAAACCTTGTCTTTAGGGGTCTTTTAGGGTAGCCACACAACATCAATTTGGTTTTATGCCTGTTTTACCTTTCAGGCTTGGAGATGGTGACTTGGCTCCTCCTTGGAACTTCTTGGGTTCTTTGCTTGGTTTGCCTTAACTTATAACACTTGAACATTCTCCTTGTCTTGGTGATGGTCTCCACTCTTAAACACTCATAAGCTCACTCAATATACATTACATTTTTTTTTTTAATAAATACTCAATATACATTACATGAATAGCCTATCACCTAGACTTGGAATGAAATTGATAATACAGATAATGCATTTACACTAAGCAGGAGGGTTTATACAAGAAATCCATTTTAAGTCCTTCACCTCATTTGCTACCTTTATTGCGAACTCCAAACAAACCATTAACAACCTATGATGAAGATTGGCCTATTCTGAATTCGAGGAAGAATTTCTCCCCACCCCAGAAGAATGATGTGGACATTCTAAAGAGGCTCTTGTATGTGTCTCAAGACAAGAGAGTGAAATATAAGAAGTGTGCCATGTGTGTGTTGGCTAGAATGTCTTAGGGTTGGGGATAATCATGTAATAAAGTCATTAGTGACATTGGGGGGTTTTGGGATTTTATTTCATAGGGATATGCTTGTAATAAGGCTAACACAACCAAGGGTAGTATGGGTATTTAGGCTTAGTCAACAGCTAGGAATTTTGCCTCTATTTGGACAACAAAGTCAAACATGTAGGACCATCTAGCTTGTTGATCGTTAGCCTAGGAGTTTCTAGTTTTTAGTCTTTTTTTTTAGGAAAGTAAGATTTTAGTGTTAAGTCCATATGTATTGTCAATTCCATGCCAATGTTAGATGAGTTGTCTAAGGCTTTTAGTCTATGTAATTGGACCTGTAAAGTGTGAAAATTCAAGGACCAAGCACCAGCAACTTCAACAAGCAACACCAACTCAAGAACTGAAGTTCCATAAGTTATTCAAGTCTACCCATATCATCTAAAGAACTTCAAGAAGGCCAAGTCATCAAGCATTCTATACTAAACATGTAAAAGGACAAGTTAGACTTGTCTAAAATCGTGTTGTGTTCAAAGTGCCTCTAATGGACCATGGTGAGACCTAGGAAGACATTAAAGACCAAATTATGACCCTAAGATTAATCTCGGACCAATACCGAAGTCTTAACAAAAAGATGAAATTTAAAATATTTAAGAAAGTTGGACTAGCAAGGTTCGAGCGCTCAAATTTACTCAAGGAAAACCACCAGAAACTAGTTTTCCTTTAACCGCTCGAAGATGACTATCTGAGCGCTTGAATGACTTGGTCCGAGCGCGTGAATATTCCCAGATTTGGAAATTTCTCTAATTCGAATCTCATAACAGATAATTCTCTTGACAATTGTAATAGAGTCATTAGAGCTCGAAAACGATTGTTTTTTCCTCTATGAATAGAGGACCTAATCCCCATTCTAAACAAGAAAATGAGTGTGAATCATTGAATATCAAAAGAGAAAAGTGTTGAAGGGGCTAAGGCAATTGCTGAGGGTGATTAAAACTTTAAGAAGCTTTCTTTATGCTGAGATATTGATATATCTATATGTGAGAGATTTCTACACAACTGGGAGTTGTTCATATTAGTAAATCTATAATACCAAGTTGTGTTGAAGAGAAATAGACTTTTGCCTTAAGTCTTTTGAGAGCAATTTTTCTTCTATGCATATAACAGTTTGAGAAGCTCTCATAATTGAACCATATTGTCATATTAACCTATCAAGAGGCCTGAACACTGTATACAATTCATTCTATTCCTATCTTCCTTCCGCCTGAGATACTGGAAGTAGAGTCTACCGGAGACACTGAACTAGAGCACTCGCCGGAGACACTGGGTGCAGAATTTGAAGAATAAGTCCACCGGAGACATTGGACTTAAGCACTCACCAGAGACATCGGGTGTGGTTCCTTCCTTCACCGGAAACACTGGAGGAAGTTTAGTATGCTTTTTGATTTATTTTTGTAACAGTGTTAGACTATTAATAAAAAATCAGCTGGGCTCTGTGAGAAAACCATTAGACATGGACATAGGCTAGAGCATCGAACCACTATAAATCTTTGTGTGATTGTGTTGCTTGCATCTTTATTGTTTTGTGCTTTCCTGTATAACTTATTATGCAAATTATTCAACACATAGCTTGAATAAGGTTAAAAATAAAAGAATTAAATCTAAAACAACCTTCGGGAATTTATCAGCCCATCTCCCATTCTGCTATAGGTAACACTATAGTGCATGATGGAGAATAGTGGTCTATATAAATTCATAATCATTAGATTTGCTTGTATATTAATTTCGTTGTATATCAAAAGATAAATTCCAGTAAATCTAAAAGCCAAGACGAAACAATCAAGAATTTTTAATAAATTTGGAAATCCTATTCACCCCCCCCCCCCTTCTCTAGGATTACTCGGGACTGGAATTTTATTTAGTAGTTGTCTTTTTATTAGCAAGTTAGGCTCCAAGCTAGGAAATTCTATTTTGGGTCTATTTCTAAATTTTGTACTTTGTAAGCCTATTTAAAGGCACCCCAATGGCTAGAATAGATAGACATGGATTTATGAATTGAAACTTTGTTTTGTTGGATGTTATCCCCTTTCCCATGGTTAACCGTGTGGAACACTAGGGCTTCCCTATTTATTCTTCCCCTTCTTGAAATCTCTTATCTTCTATCTCTCTTGCTTTCTTCTTCTTCAGTCTTCTTTCTCTCCCTTCTACATATTATTTATCTTCTTCTTTTAATCCATATTCTTCATTCTCATTTTGTTTCTATTATTCTCTATTGCAACTTCTCCATACTTGAAGCACTAAAGTAGCTGGAATTCAAAACCCAGACTGCAGAACTAAAGGTCACGGCTGGAGTTCTTACAACTACTCATAGCCCAAATCGTAAACATCTATTGGAGGTAATTTGTTCTTTGCTTCTTCCTGTTTTTTGCATTATTCTGATCCCCGCGAGATTCTCAGGAATCCTTTAGGAATTCACTGATAAATTTTTTGTTCTTTCCTAGCTATTCTTTAGTTCCTTTCTTTCTTCTACAATAGATTTTTGGGTTACCTTTCCCATAGAAATCGCCCAAACCTAAGTAGCCCCTTTGGCTATTCTCTTGTTAGGATGTTCTTCCCCATCTTATCACTCTTTTTTCCCCTCAAGTTCCTCTTTAACCTCCCTTGATCCGAACTAGTTTCTGATATAGAAACCCTCCTCTGTTCAGGCTGTTCTTGACAAAAGTATTTTGCAGACTAGTAATTTAAGTGTTTTATATACTTTTAATAATCAGAATACTATGAAATTTTACATGGAGATTCCTTTTAGACCTATCTAATACCCTGAAAAGTTCTGACACATCTGTAGGGGCATTTTAGTATTTTCACCTATCTGTCAAGATTTTCAGAACCTGAATAATCCCTTCTTTTATAGTTCTTTCTCCTTTTTCTCATCCAATTCTCTAGATTTCTTCTAATCTGATTCCCTCTTTCATTCCCTATAGTTCTTCTAAAGTTAAGGTACATTGGATGTGCATCTATTCAATTCTTGGTTACTTTAACTCCATCCTAGCTTCCGCACATTATTATTTGGGTCCACATCAACAGGACTTTATAAGCCCTAGGCTCCCTACATCAATTGGTATAAGAGTTTGTAATATCATGCATCACCTAGTGCCAATTCTATAGTTACTTGTTATCCTTCAGAGCTTGCACAATCTTCTTCGTCTGATCTTGTTACTAGTACTTTCTCTTGTGAGGTTGGAGCTCTACGACATTTTATGTCTAGCCTTAACATTTCTACTTCTCCTCAATCATCCTTTGACCAGTTAGGTATATCTTCTTTTGTATTTAGTGCTAGTATGTCCACTCTTGGTCGCTCCTAGATCATTGATTCAAGGGCTTCTAATCACGTGACAAGTACGTTGTCATTTTTTTTCTTATTCTATTTTTTATGAGAATGATAAGAACCATATGGTTGATGGGTCTTATTCTTCTGCTTTGGGTAAGGGATATATTTTTGTTGCTTCCACCCTACTCTTGTCCTCCGTACTTCATGTTCCTAATTCTTAAATTTGTTGTTTGTTGTTTGTTAGTCATTTAACAAAATCCTTGAATTATAGTGTGACATTTTTTTTTTTCTTTTTATTTAGTGTTTCAGGACTTGGGGATGTCAAGGATGATTAGTAAGGGGCATGAGGACAACGGCCTATACATTCTTGATGTTCCCTCACACTCCACTTTACCAATGCCGCAGTTTTTGGTTTCTCGAATAAAGGACAACCGCTTTTGTTCGTAGTAGTTATCTCAGTGGCACAACTATTTGGGCCATTCTTTTGTTTCTCTTTTGAAAAAGTATTCCCTAAGTTGTTTATTTCTTCTATTATTTCTTTTTATTGTGAATCTTGCAAATATGCAAAACACTATCATGCATCTGATCCAATAAGTTGTAATAAAAGTGCTTCTCTTTTTTATGTTGTTCATTTTGATGTGTGGGGCCCAGTCCCTATTGTTTCTTTGTCCGGTTTTACATACTTTATTACATTTTTAATGACTATTCTTGAGTGCCTCAGGCATATTTGTTGAAATAAAAAAAAGTGATGTATTTTTTACTTTTGTATCCTTTTAAAATATGGTAGAAGCCCAGTTTGATAAATGGATTGAAATCCTTCATTCTAACAATGGGAGAGTATATGTCTAGCACATTCTCTTCCTATCTTGATCAGTTGGGGATTATCCATCAAACTAATTGCATAGGTACTCTTGAACAAAATGGAGCAAATGACTGCAAAAATAGACATTTACTTGAGATTTCTCGTGCTTTGCTTTTCACTATGAATGTCCCCAAGATTTTCTGGTCAAATGCATTACAAACTACTATTTTTTTAATCAGTAGAATGCCTACAAAAATTCTTGATTTTAAAACACTTATTGATGTTCTTTCCTTTCATTCTCATTTGTTTCATATTCCTCCAAGAGTTTTTGGGTGCAGTTGTTATGCTCATGTTGATAAGTCTCAGTGGTCTAAACTTGATCCTAAGTCTCTTAGGTGTATATTTTTTTGGCTATGCTCCTAGTCAGAAGGGTTACAAGTGTTATCACCTTCCTACTATACAACATTTTGTTTCCATGGATATTGCAATTCATGAATGATGCGGAACTAAATGCTGAATAGTATAAAACATCCTATAAGAATAAAACGATTATCCAAGGATGAAATCCGGAAAATTCATACCTAGGGGCAATTTTGTGATTTTTTTCTAAAGTTGGAAAATTATTAAAATGCCCTTGAAGTGCATCAGAAAAATTCTCAAACCCATAAATCTCCTATGCAAGTTTTTAGAAGTCCTTTAATAAGGAATGTAAGAAATTCCCAAAATTTATATTGTAAAACTCAAAAATCGTAAATCTGGGGTGTAGGGTATTGTAACAAATCCTCAAACAGAGTCGCACAGAACTGATCACAACTTTTTAACGGCTGAAAGTTTCAAGTCAAGAATTTTTCCACTTTAAACACATGTCCAAACCTCTTAAAAAAGGTTAAGTTGATGGTTGGATTCAATCCGAAGCTTAAAAAAAATTCAACGAACACTTTTAGGGGAAAGGTTGCCACCAGACCTATTTTTAACCTAATCCTCTTTAATAAGATGTGGTTGACAGCGATGAACTCCCTCCCTATTTGGGTCGCCCAGGGGTTAAGGAGAACCCTATGAAATTTCTCGAAGAAAGGTGGAGAGATGAGAGAGATATGTTGACTCACGTCAATAGTTGTTTAATGTTTCTACAGAAAGAAAAAAAAAAACACTATTGAAAATATTTATAAAAAAAATTAAAGAATAAGAATTTAAAAAGGAAGAAAAAGAATTAGAAGGAAGTTAAGAAGATTAGAAGAGGATTGATAAAAATTAATGAAGAAGAGATGAGAAAAGGGGAAGAAGGAAACACTCAATCGTGGGATCCAAATCACAATTTCTATTTCACGTCAAAAAGCCTCCCTCATTATATATCTTATGCCTTTAAATAAGCATATTAAACCTAATGTCATGTAAAACTCCCAAAATACCCTTATCTAACACTTGTACGATTTGGCTTCTAAAACCCCAAAATAATAGTAAAAAAAATACCAAAAAATTACCAAAACATCTCCTAAAATCCCTAACAAACTTACCCCTAAACCTATGGCTTTAAAGCCTTATTACATGCTCACTAAAATTTAAAAAGACTCTAAAACAAACTCTACCATGGACATTTTCTCGGTTTCTTCCTGGCTTAACAAATCCTTAGCTTAGGCTTCTATAAAGGAGAAGCTTTTTCCACATAGTCTAATGCTACTGCATCAGTATTCTATATATTCAAATGAAAAGAATACATCACTACATGCAAGTATTTACAAGTGTACCCTTATACCACCAAAAGTAAAAGTATTCTGAGAATTATGGATTTTAAATTTCTATTTGGAATCCAGATGTCAATTTAGACTAGTTTAGTGTATATTGATTTATAAGTCATAGTTGTTGGTGGATAAATTTTTAAAAAGTGAAAAGTCCTCTTACCATCATTTTTCTTTCAGTAATTGATGTAGGATATCCCAAGGAAGGATTCCTAAAGAAGAAGAATAATGTGAGAATGTTAATAAACTGATTAAAGAAAATAAGGATTCAAATATAGCATTAAAAAAAGAAAGAATAATAAGGAAATCAAACAAAGAAAGAAAGAGAATAAGAACAAGGTAGGTGTAGCCGTGGGGTTTTAAAAGGAAAGATAGAATAGGAAAGAAATAAAGAAAATAAATAACAAGAATAAGAAGAAAGAGTAGTAGTGGGCTACCAAAAGAAGATAAGAAAATGAGGGAAGAAAGAAGAAAAGAAAGGTGTACGAGTGGGATTCTTGGAGATTTGGAAATCTCAATCAAACCCAATCTATGGGTCCCACACAATTAGAAACAAATCCTCTAGAAAATAGGATTTAAATCCTTTCATTAAAGGAAATCATTAAAACAAATATTGGGTGGATTATAGGACCTACGTGGATTCCTAATATGGGTAGATTTTAAGGGATCAAAATTCCTAATTAGTAAGGATTTAAGTAGGCCACAAAAATTAGGAAAGAAAGATTTTTTTTTATGGTCAACGGTCAAGATGGAGAAAAAGTGGGGTTCTTGATATGCAGAAAATTCTGAATCAAGAACCCAAAATTTGAAATCAAGAAAATGAAATTGATGAGAAAATTAGAACAAAACATCAATTGATTTAGAGATTAAAATGGAGAATAAAGGAGAAGAAGATTGAGAGAAGATTAAAGCAAAGTTAGATAGGAAGGAGAAGAAGAAGAGAGCAAGAGATTAGAAGAAGATAAAAGGGAAAAGAAAAAAGGGAAAAGAAAAAAGAGAAGAACTCACCTAGCTGTGAGAGATTCTTGAGAGAGAAAACAACACCATCATGAGCACAAAACACTTCTTTAATTCATTCCAAAAAAATCCCTTACATGGATGGCCGGCTGCCCATTATAAAGACCTAAATTACTAATATTAAAAGTTGACTAAACTACCCCTAAGTATATGTTGTACGGCCAACACTTCTGACCCCTAAAAAATTAAAAAAAAAAAAAAATCAAATAAAATCCCTAAATTAAAGATAACTCCCATTGGCAATTGCCTTCTTACAAAAACCCTTCCCAACATAAAATTAAATAAAAAAGCATTCTAAACTTAAGCAAAAACAATTTTAAAATTACTATAAAATTTCTTAAAAAATTCTAATGGTTTCCTAGAGCTTAAATTTTCCTCATTCTTGAAACGTGCTCTCTTGTGGGGTGGCACATACAATAACCTCTTTGCATTCACTGCATCAAACTCCCTTCTACTATTCAAAGCATTCAGTCTTATGCCTTGGGAAGGAAACGATCTTGTCCTATCCCAACGGCTAACCGATTACAGGTAGACAATGTTTATTGGAAGATGGCAAGGGCTCTGTAAGCGTCAAGAAGGTCAAGCAATCTTTGGTGATTGATGAAGATTGAATGGTTGGTAAGCCTTTAATCAGGGAAAATTGTAAAGGAAATCAGAATGATGAAGTGAACTCTACGTTTCGTAGGGAGAAAGTAAACACTTTTTCTTATCAAAATCCCAAGAAAGAAGCTGGCAAATCTGTTTTACCTTACCTAAAGCCATTGTCAGCAAAAAAATATGGGATGGAGGATTCGGGCGTGGGAAGTCTAGATTGGAGGGAACGGATTTGGGCGATCAAAGTAGTCGGGTTGTGGAGGCCTTGACCAAACCAGACTTGAATGTAAAGGGTCGGATGTTTGGTTTGGGTGAGCTCTTGCTTAACCCGATTCTAAAGCTAGCCTCCCACAACGTTGATAAAGGAACTCTTGAAGCTTTTGGAGTTATCAAAAAGGACTCCCTAAACAATGAAGCGGCAAGCTCGAAGAGAGAGCGCATGGAGGCTGTAAAGAACAAAGAGATACATTAGAAGCATCTAAAGATGTCTGACAGTCTATCTAATAAGGAGATTGGAAATAAGAAGGAGTTTGATCGGCCAAGGAGCAATAAGTGTGCAAGAGTTTCCGACGAAGATGGTCCCCTCCAAAAAGGGCTAAAATTTGAAGGTGCCTAGTGTGCTAATTCGAAGTTGGTGGAAATCAGTGGGAAAGAGATGCTAAAAGCAAATAAACCCTTGATGGGGAAGAAGAACCAAGAATTAGATGTGACAACCCAAACTATGGATGCTTCTGGCTCCTTACAAGCTCTATCTTGTAATAAGAAAGTAAAAATTCTTATTACCTAGGTAGTTTCAAGTTATAGAATCTTAGCAGTGCTTATATCTTTCTTAGGACAGTCTCTCATTTGACACACTATTTTTGGTTCTTGATAAAGGTTAAAATTAGATTTAAACATCAGAACAGTAAAAAGGGAATGCATTGCTTTAAAATGAGCATAAATAAAACTTCTCTTATTAATTAGAATAGTGCAAATACCCATTCTTATGCTATTTGTGGCATTAATCTTAATTACTTAAATTCTCGGAATGAATTTTTCTATGGTAATCTTGAATTTATTAATTTTTGGAATGAATTCTTCTGCCGGTATGACAATTGTTATATAATTCATTGGACCGTCTCTCATTTGATGCACTATTCTTGGTTCATGGTAAAGGTTAAAATCAAATTTAATTATCAGAATAATAATAAGGGAATGCATCACTTTAAATAAATATAAATAGAGCTTCTCTTATTAATCAAAATACTGCAAAATCATATTCTTATGTTATCTATGTCAATCTTGAATATCTGAATTCTTGGAATGAATTTTTCTATGGTAATCTTGACTATTTGAATTTTTGGAATGAATTCTTATGCCGCTATGTCAATTCTTGCAAAATGATATTGCCAAATGCTTACTTTAAGATTTTAATACTTGTAAGGCTTAAAAACTCCTTTTTCTGAAGAATTTATGCCTCTCCTAAATTTCAAGTTTTCTAGTCTATAGTGTATGGTGTAGTGAGACAGCCTAGTAACACTCATTATGATAATTTATGGAATCCTAGGAGTTGTCTCAATGATAGGCTCTTAGGGATCAAGTTTCTTCATTCCCCCTCTTATTGGTATCATATCAATCTTAAGCACCTCACTTCTGTTGTGACTTTTACTCCTCTTATGGAGTTTCTCTCTAGGGCCTATTTTGATAGAAAATTTTCTCCCTTTATCTTTGTTCATTGCTCCCTTCTCTAAATCCAACATTTCTACCTGGATTCCAGTGGTTTTCCTAAAACAACACATTTGTTGTCCATAAAGATATCTGCTTGGAACTGCTAGAGAATAGGAAAATCCCTAACAACTAGAGCATTAAAGGTTATAATCAAGTCCAAAAACCAACAAATTATTTTTTTGTTTAAAACCAAATGTCATGGTGATGTATGTTCAAAGAAATTTGGTTTCCTCAAAGCCTAGCACATGAAAGTTGTGGATTCCGCTGGCCTTTTTGGTGGTTCGGTGCTTATGTGGAAAAAAGACATCGATGTGAGAGTGGTTGAGCTTAACCCTAGATTTATTATTGATAGGATTAGAGATGGGGACTCTAATAATCTTTGGAGGCTATTTTTGTCTATGGGGAACCTGTAAAAGACTATAGCATGGGGTTTTATGATCACATTAGTAGTAAATCTACAACATTCCTAGCTCCTTACTATGTATTGGGGACTAGAATTGCATTTGGGACAAGGAGGACACAAGTCACACAATTGCATAAGGACATTTATGAGAAAATTCTTTTTAATATTCTTAACTCTTCTTCTATTGCTTTTAAGGTGTTAAATGAATCCCAACCTAGAAGTAATTCCTTTTTGAGGCCAGATGATTGTAATGCCTCACTTTATTGGAGACCTCTCGATGCGGAATTGGTTAAAATTAACTTTGATGGAGCTTTTAGTGCATCCTCTCATGCTTGCGGACTTGGGGTTGTAGTTTAGGATTGGAGGAGCTCTTTTTTGCAAGCTAAATCAAATAGGAGTTTTGTTGACTCTGCTCTACCTGTTGAATGTCTGGTCGCCTACTTGGCTCTTTCTATAGCCCACGTGTTGGGACTTAGGTGCTTGATCTTGGAGGGTAACTCCTTAGAGGCCATCAACCTCCTTTCGGATCCAAATGGGGAGCTTCCTTGGGCCGTTAGTGGCATCATTCAAGATTGCTTCTCTTTTATTCAAACCTTTGATTGGTTCAGCTGCATACATGTTAAACGTTGTGCTATTTTGGTGGCTAATCGATTAGCTAAGTTTGGCCTGGGTTCAAAAACTTTGGATTGGTGGTCCACGGTTCCTCCTCTTTGGTTGGAATAAGATCTTTCTTTTGATGTTGTCGCTCTTGAGCAACCTTCTTCTCTTAAATATATTGGTTTGAGTTTATCAAAAAAAAAAAATGTATGTGCCCCCACATAAGAGGGCTAGATTTAAATGTACATGTTATTTCAAATTTTGTAAGAGGGGGGCAATTTTGTAATAAAGCCATTTGTGCCAAGGGTAGATTAGGCTTTTAATTTGTGAGAGAATGGATGTAATAAGGGTGAAAAGCCAAGGGATTTTGTGGGATTTATAGGGCTGGTTGTGGGTTTAGTTATCTTTTAGTGGACTGCCACCTTGAGCCAATGAGCCCCACAAATCAGCCAAGTCGACAGACCCTAGTTTTGTCCTCTTGTGACCCTCTAAAGTCAATAAGGGGGTCCACTTAAGAGTTGGTCAACAGCTTGGGTATCTCACATGTTTTAGTAGTTTTAGAATTTAGAAAAGTTTATGTTCTAGAAAACTTAGCTAGCAAGTTTAAGATTTTTAGAAATTTTTAATTTTAGAAACTTTCTAATTGTTTAAGGTTGTAAGCCTATTTAAAAGCACCCCCTTCCCCATAATTATTCATTGAAGAATTAATGAAAGTTGTGTTAATTAATTGGGTGGTCTCCCTAGGTTGGCCGTGTGCCATGCTCCTCTTTCTCCTCTAGGGTGAAGCCTCCTCTAAGGCTCCGCTCCTAGTCCCTCCATAGTTCTAAATCTTGGCCGATCCGGCTTCGGATCGGGATCTGCCGGGTCCGATCCCGATTCCTGTGTCGGATCGGGTTTAGCAGCGGATCGGTCCGGATTGGGATCGGCCGATCTGAGCCAGATTTTCAAAATTTTTCTTATAATCTTGGATC
>JAOXJP010268923.1:0-20335 GCA_025762735.1 Platanus orientalis | reverse complement strand
AAATAGCATAACACAAACAAACCACAACACATAAATTTATAGTGGTTCAGCCCTCCGGCCTACGTCCACTCTCTAACTGGCTCCCCCGATCCTATTTAATTTTTATTAATAGTTCTTCTAAACTATTATAGACAAATTAATAAATCTGAAATTTACTTACAAGTAATAGAGAATCCACTCCCTAGTAAGTACGCTCCGAGTGTCTCCGGTGGATACGCTCCGAGTGTCTCCGGTGGACACGCTCTATCTAGTGACTCCGATGGACTAACTCATACTTAGTGACTCCAACAAGTGCTTTATGAACAATGCCTTTGGTGACTCTGACAAAGGTAGAGAGTCCACCTTCGGTTACTCCGGCGAAAGCTACGACTTATTGTAGATAAAGGAATGATCGTTCTTCAGAATGCCTCTTATGTAAGCAAATTTGACTTGTATAAGCACATTCGTTGCTCCCAAAAGATTTAGATACAAAGGTTTGGGAAGCTTACAACTTACTTTAAATGGGTTTAACTATGGTGGAACAATTCCAAGGTCATTAGCCAACAGGAATTTAACTTATTGGCTCTTGGCTCACACTTTTGGCTCTTTTTCTCAAGAATTTGGCTATGTATGCATAAGTGTTGTTCTCTACCTTTATTGGGGATCAAAGACCTTATTTATGAGGTTTAGAAAGGCCAAGTTTGTCCCGCAATGGCTAGTTTATAATAGTTTAAAAACTAGCCGTTATGCCAACTTACAAAATTCAAAAATCGAATTTTTTCTATTGGTGACTGATCCTATGTGACCGATCTGAAAAATATTAGGACTAATACCAATTCCAAAATACTCATTTTTAGTTGATTCGCTCCGTTCTACTCATTTTGAGTACTTATGGGCCATGAGTGGACGTCGGGACCAAAAGTTTGGCCATTTTAAGTTGGATCATTTTTCCTTTTCAGCACAATTTAATTTTTTTCAATTTTAGTTCATCATTGGTCCAATCTTTATGGAACATTTTCTAGGTTTGGGTTATCCATTTTTAATTCAATGTAAGTCCACCTAAGGTTAAGTCCATACCTAGACACCCCATTACCACTTACCAATATTTTACGATTTTACCCTCAAATTTTGGATGTTGGCTTCCTTGAGATAGCTAGCACTTGAGACTTAGGAATTTTGCAACAATGCTTTGAATCTCTTTGGCTTGGTCATTCCGGTTTCAAGTCCATCTTCTTGGTGCTTTCCAGACTCTTGTCTTGGATTTACATGGGTATTTAATTTACATCATAAAGTCCTACTACAAGACCACTACATGTACTTACATTGTTTTGTGCATGAACATTGACAATACATAAGACCTCACATGGGTGGCTCTTTGACCTGTGTCTTTTTTCTTTTTCTTCTTTATCAGTCTTGTTGTTTTCTTTTGCCTTTCATACTACTTCACCATTGTTAGGGTCCTTTATTACTAATTTGGGCTCCCTCATTCTGGTAAAGCTCAATGATCATAACCACCTTCTCTGGTGAACCCAGCTTCTCATCGCTTTGCATGTTCATTGTCTTTAGTCCATTCTTGATGGCTCCTCCGAAACTCAAGCTGAGTTCCTCATTGATGATATTAGAAAAAAATCCAACAATCCGAATATGTTGATTGGTTTTATGATCAAAAGCTCCTTAATTGCATTATTGAAATGGTTTTTGAGTTTGTTATGTTGAGGGTTTATATGCCAAAAACCTATCAATCAACCAAACAAGATGAAAGCAATAATAATCAAAGAACAAATCAAAATACAACCACAAGCATACCATAAAGAAAATATTTACATGGAAAGCCTAAGTTGGGAAAAAACCAAGAAATAGGAGAGAAAAATTCACTATTTCAAAAAGGTTACAAGTCTTCTCTCTCAATCTTTCACAAAGCACAAGTTTGTCTCTCTTTTTCTCTCTTACTATCATTACTTTAACCCTAGACAATCTTAGAGACTTTATATAAAGCATAGAGGTCAAGTTGGGAAAGAGTCCCACTCTCCCACAGACCTTCTAAAAGAGTTTATAAAAATTTTCATGCTTCAAACTGATCTATACAAAATTGCGGACCGATCCACTACAGACTTGTTCATACAAATGTGCAAACCAATATGTAGCTTTCTGGATTTTTTATCTGAGCATGTCCAAGAGCCCCAAACCTATCCACACAAAGTTGCGGATTGATCCGGGCTACTATGCATCCTTGGGCGCTTAGGATCGGCTCTAGCTCCTTGAATTTTGTCTTCTTGATTTTTTTTCTCTTTTAGCTTACATCAGACTCTAACTCCAACAATCTCCCATTTGGAGATTGATGCTCTCTTTTCCATTGTCTAGATTTTGTACCTAAGATGAAACCTCTTCTTTGCTATGAATCTCTTATGGCTCTATATCTTCATCTCTACTCATGAAGACCAAATGAAGCTTTGAAAAATTTTTGTTTCCAAACTGTCACCACCTTGGTAAACATGTTTGCTGGATTATCATCCATATAGATCTTCTCCAACTTTAGCACTTGTTCTTCTAGGGGAGATCTTCTGAAGTGATACCTCTTATCAATGTACTTTGTTCTGGCATGAAATGTTGTTTCTTGCTAGATGAATAATGCCTTGATTGCCACTGAATAATCTATTTTTCTCCTTATTCTTTCCCAATTCCTCAATCAAATTTTTCAATAAAATCAATTTCGTGTTAGCCTCCATCGCTGCAATCTATTCCTTTTTCGTTGAGAAAAGCGCAACGATATTCTATAGTTGAGACAATTAACTGATTACTATGTCCCCTAAGGTAAACACATACCTCATTGTGATCCTCTTCTTGTCTTTATCTCCTAAAATGTTTAAGTCTACATATCTTTGTATTTTTTCTTCCTTTTCTCCAAAACTCAAAGTTGTGTTAGTGGTTCCTCTCAAATATCTCAAGACCCACTTAACTGTTTCCCAATGCATCCTTCTGGGTATGATCATAAATCTGCTCACAACTTCAACTGCTTGAGTTATATCCTGTCTAGTACTAACTATGATATATATTAAACTACCCACTACTGAAGCATATTGTGGGCATCGACGAAAATAGGGGTCTGGGTCCATCCGTCCACTTCGCGAGAATAACGGGCATCTGGCCAACGTGGGGTTAGCTAGGGCTCGGGGGTTTGGAGTATTCACCAACTCTGATATTTATAAATAGAGTTAGACATCTACCTCATTTATTGGGGAAATGAGGGGTGCGGGCCTTGTGGCCTAGGCTAGATCTATAGGTCTAGTATGACTCTCAAATTGGTTTGGTCTTTTAGAGATTAGGGTGAGCTATTAAGTTGTAATTGGGGAAGGTGTTAGACACCCTAATTACCCAACTTTTTAGGGTGGCTCCTCTAACTTAGTAACATTTAAATGCCAATAAGCAAGGTTAAACGAGTGTGATTTTAGTCATTTCCTATTTGTATGCCTGAATTTCCAATCAGTATGCCTGAATTTGTGTCATACACCTGGATTTTATTCTGGTGTAAAATTCAAACATATGGCTTGAAAATATCCCACAATGCGCCCATCTCAATGATAAGGGTCATTATGAGATTTTATAAGCTTGACTGATGCTTGATGACATTTTGGAGATGTGGGGGAGCTTCACCCATCCTCTATTTTCCAAAGAAGGGTAGAATAGGGATTTCCTAGCTTGTAGACTTGAATTTTTATAGAGGTACAAATTCAAGCATATGACCTTAAATGGGCCCCAATTGGAAATCTAAAGAAGTCCAAGACTTGAATTATCAGCCCCATAGATTTCTAGATCTCAAGGCCTTCTGGGCCCATTATGTTTGAAAGGGAAATAGGCATGAAGGGTTTAGGGATAGTATGCTTGAATTTTAAGGTGAGGGAAAATTCAGGCGTACAATATTGAACCCAGTTACAACTACCCATTCCTTCTCTTATTTGGGCAACCAATTGGATTCCAATGGCTTTCAAATTTTTCAAGGGGTTGGATTAATGTCCCAACAGATTCCCTGAAGAATTCCATATCCATTTGATAGGCTTAGACCCCTCTTTGGATTTTCCAAAGTGGGTGGGTTCTTAAGGAAAACTGCACAGACCTAATGAGGTCTGTGAGTTGTGGGATCCATTCCAAGAGCTATACCCATTGGGTTTAGCTCAAATTTAACATGGAGGTTCCTAACAACCTCATAAATCTAAAATATCAAACATGAGACAAAATAATATTAAAAAAGAGGAAATATACAACCCACAAGTAAGAAAACAAAATTTGACATAGAATTGAATCAATAGAAAATTCATTCAGCAATAAATGTAATAAAATATAAACATTGAGTCAAATGAAGTGAAAAATTAATTAAAGCACAAAAATTAACTAGCTAATAAATGAAAGAAGAATCAAACAAAAATAGTAAAAATAACTTGAATTAAAATTCGGGTACCCCCACTTAACTTAGATTGTGAAGTGCAAAATACTTCAAATCAATGAACAAATGGGGACCATTTTAAGGGTCAAAGGGGGTCCAATAGCTATGAAAATTAGTGGACATGTAAGTCACTGACTGAACAAATTTGAAATCCAAACTCCTCCAATTGGAGGAGTTATGACTCTCACTCCATCACTTATCAAAAAAGACATTACAGAGGGAGACAAGTTTTGTCTCCCTTATGTCCCACCATTGGTGTAACACCCCAACATGTTCACACGTATCACATTTATACTGTACACACACAATGTAAGTTCCATATACAATTAGAACCATTTAAATATACTTATACTGATCTATAAATTGGTATGACTTTAAAAATACACCAATAAAAATGTAAGCTGAATTAGTAGTAACATTTATAGATGTGGAAAAGTATTGAAGTCAAGATTCCAATAAAATAAATAGTGAGAAAATCGGACTCCAAACGAAAAAGATATTGACATTTTATTGAAAAGGGGTCAACAGTGTTTCAAGAAAGATGAACAGTGTCTTCGCGAAGGATGAATAGTGCTCTCGAGAAGGATGAACAGTGTCTTTAGGAAGGATGAATAGTTTTCTCATAATTTTCGGTGTAAATTGTAACTCTTGCCCCTAGCTTGGACAATAGTTACAATAAACAAGGCTCACATAATTTACGGTGTAGATTGTATCATTTGTCCCCAATATAGAAAAAGGTTACAAACACAATATCTTTCATAAATTATGGAGTGAATTATATCATTTGTCCCCATTTTGGAAGAAAGCTACAAATTGAAGGGACTCATGGAGAGATTTTAGGTAGCTCTCTTTAAAAAGCTATAAGATCTTTCAGTGTTAATGCTATTTATCTTTATGAATACCTTTAAGGGTTTACATCATAATTCTAATGTGATATATTGACTAATGGATCGATCTATAATCGTGTCCTTATCCATGAACCACACTAGAGTTTTGTATCCTCTACCCCTGTCAGCACCCAAATTTTGACTCGGGTCAATTAATGGAATGAAAGCAGCATAACAACATTTAGGCATCAAGAGTCTAAGTACCCTTGGTTTAGGAAGAGAAAACCTAGACTCTAGGAGATTAGGCATTCCCTGAGAAGTCTTTCTGGATATTTCAGTCACGAATGAATCAGTCAAAGCACCTTATTATAGTCCAAATACACCATTCTACATCAAACCCAAACTCTCACAAAAGCGTCAATAGGACTTTGAGGGTCCACATTTTAAGAACTCCATCCATGTCATATGTAATTTTTCTAGCCTCTATAAGCATTTCCTCAACGAAGCATCACAGGTGAAAAAATTATCATTTTACCCTTTTACTTTCAAAAGTCTAGAATTCACCATCTACCACTCAGATCATTGAATTTCTCCTGCCTAAATAAGCCTTATTGTCATGAAACATCATAGGCAAAGAATTCTCATTTTTACATTTTTCAACCTGTCGACAAAAAATTACGATTTTACCTTTTTCACCTTTGGAAATTTACCCCTTGACCCTTAAAAGATCCCCGAAGCTTCTCTCGTTGCCTAAATGGTGTAATGTTAGATCCTATACATCCTTGCTTCTCCCAATTTTGAGAAACTCATCACTAAACAGATATGGCTCGAGATTGACAGTAGCCAATTTCTTAACTCCTAATAACCCTGACTAAGAAATGACCATTGAAAAAACTCTCAAAGATTCATCTAATCTCTGAATCCAGAAAGGTTGATCATTGTTTCTCAGTTTCGGCCTTAGCTTCAAATCTTTAGGTCTAAGGAAAGAAATCAAAAATCTAGAACTCCTGTGAAATCTCAAATCTTCCTTAAGAGGCCAAAAGGCCATTTTAGCTGCATTTCACTCATATGGAGCAAGCATGTTCCCCAAAAGTCCAAATTAGGATCAGTTAGTGTCCATATCTCCGAAATCACAAGGCCTTCAAAAAACTGTCGAAGGAATGTGAGCTTTTACAGAACTTATCTGTTTAGATTCCCTCAATTACTCCAAAAAGAGCAACAAATTAGGGCCAAATATTAGGCACTCAATCAACTCCCGAGAGTTCACCCAAACTAAAAAATTCAGTCTGTTAGTGGCCATTTCATAGTAATTCTAAAGCCTCTAAATTATTAAAGTTTCACTGGACTACAGAAACCATGTATTCCTAACCATCATTCCTGCTTAAGCTAGAACAAAGCACTTTCTATTTGTATTTAGTATACAAAATGCCCTGAAAAATTCTTCCAGACTCAGAATGTAGTAAGGTCAAACTAATTTTCTCAATTTCACCCTTGCCCTTAAAATATCATTTCACAAACTTGAGCATCGGAGAATGTCTAATAGCTCAATCCCACTAGCCTTCAGGCAACTATAGAAAGTCTATCTCCCCAAGTGACCTTGCTTCAAAAATCCTCTAGCAACTGCTCGAAAATCCAATGGTCAATCTATCAGTTCCAGTAGCTTTAAGAATCCTCAAGCTTCAAATCCCCAAAACATGGCTCATGACAAAGACCTATAGAAAATATGGGAGTTATCCCCTATATGCCTAAAAGAGTATCTTCAGTATAATTTCTCATTTGGGTATCGTAATTCAGTAAAGTCATAGGCTATGGCTCACCTAGACCAAGGGCTATCTTTCATCTGAAGATTTCCAGGATCAATTTTTTCATCTTTCCCCTCCAATATTTTTTAAGAGCATTTTGAGGCCAGTAAACCCCTGAATTCCTCCTTACCCATAACGTAATTCACTCATGACTGGTCCATTGCAATTGGAACATCTGAGACTTCAAAAACAAACACTAGGTTCTCATGTGTCTGAGCACAAGAATCCATAAAGTAAGCTAGATAGGTGATGAAGAAAGATTAATGCATTTAGGGTTAATGTGCTCATCTTTTTCGGATTTTAGCTCATTACCCTCATTAGTGCTCATTTAATGCATTCAAACTTAAAAAGAATCAAATACCTTCACCCTTAGATGGGGATCCCCATAGTGCACCCCCATCATCCACCCTTGGGTCAAAGGCTTGAATTTTAAGTACTGATGGATCGCACATGCAACCCTCCATTGAGCACAATGCACCCCCACCCTTGATTGGTTTCAACCAATCAAAGGAAGCCTTTGTGATGAGTAAGCATTTATCTTCCTCTCTCATTGGTTCATGTCACCAATCCTTGTGAAGCCAATCCACACCCTTGCTAAAAATTACGCACTTTAATCCCACCCTTTGAATTTCATCAACTAATCGAAACCCCACATTGTGATGACATGGCTTTAAGCTTGATTCCTATTGGTGCCATGCCACCAATCCATGTGAAATTAGCACAAATCAATCCTATCCTTTGTCCCAACTAAAAGGTCTAAACCTCCCCTTTGTACATGTCACCTATCCATGTGAATTAGCACAAAATGATCCCAACCTTTCACCCCATATTTAATCCTAGCCTTCTACCTCAACACTCTTTCACCCAATCTTAGCCCTCCACCTCAACAACCCCTTTGATTGATCTTGGCCCTTGAATAAACATATTTGGGGCTATAAATAGCCCCAATTTCATGCGCACAAGGGTTGGTTGGCAATTGGAGATAAAAAAGAAAAAAAGAAGAAAGGAAGAAGAGGAATGGTGCTCAAGCCCCAACCTGAACCCCTAGCCAACTTGAGGTAAGATCCTAACCTCATCTAAGTTCTATTTTCTTAGTTCATTTAGCTCCTCACATGTTGTTATACTGCTCAAATTTATGACATATGAATGCTTCAATTCGGGTTACATGATGGAGATAGAACTGTCTCCATTTTGTCTTTATTTTAAACCTCTGTCTGCTCTCCATTTTTTTTCTTCTAATTTTTATATAACTTGTAATGAGCTCAAATTTTAATGGAAGGTTCCCAAGAGGGAGTCCAACAATGATGAAAGAAAGGCCATGAAATTTTAGAGAGGATTGTGGACTGGGATCCATAACCGACTTGCTCCCCTTTGTTTCTGTTCTTTTGCTGACATCATAGAGATTGCCATGGTAGTGGAATGGGAGTGCGAGGAGGTCATTCTTGTTCATAATCAAGCTAGGAAGTGTCCTACTAAAGGTTTCAAGAAGAATTCTGACAACTTTAGGACCTTCAAGAAACAAGTGGTTACTAATACTCAAACTGACAAGATTTGCCTACATGCTCTTATTGTGGCAAACATCATTTCGGTACTTGCCATTATCAAACTGGGACCTATTTCCATTATGGAAAGACAAGCCATGCCATTTGTGACTGCCTACTCTTGAAGAGTGGCCAAGGGCCCAAAGCTACACAAAATCTAAAGGTTCATGGATGTGTCTTTGCGTTGACCGAGAAGGATGCAAAAGCATCCAATGCTGTACTGACAGATATCATTCCATTATTTGAGCATGATATTAGAGTTTTGATTGGGCCTGGATCTATGCATTCTTTCATATCTACTAGACTTGTAGACTCTATTGATATTGCACCAGTACCACTAGACTATGAGTTGGCCGTATCTACCCCGTTAGAAGACCATGTTAGTAGATTCAGTGTGTATGGGTTGTGTTATTTGGCTTTGTGGGATTGACATGACCGCAAACCTTATACTCTTAGAGATTTTAGACTTTGATGTCATTCTAGGCATGGATTGACTTACTACCCATCATGCCAAGGTTAATTGTTTCACAAAGGAAGTCACTATTAACATTCCTAATCAGCCCGAGGTAGTGTTTAAAGGAACAAGGAGCTTTCCTAAGCTCATTTTTGCTTTTCGAGCTGTATAATGCAAAAAGGTGGATTAACTTATCTTGATTATGTCACCTTGGATCAAGAGAATAGAGAAAGGCTTGGAGACATATTTTTTATTTATAAATTCAGTGATGTGTTTCCAGATGACCTTAGACTTCCACCAAATCGGGAGGTTGAGTTTGCTATTGAGCTGAATGAAGGCACTAAGCCTATTTCTATGGCAGCATACCAGATGGCACTAGCTGAATTGAAGGAGTTGAAGGTGCAACTACAAGACCACATAGACCGAGGATTTTTCTGCCCTAGTGTGTCCCCTTGGGGTGCACCAGTCCTATTTGTTAGAAAGAATGATGGATATTTGAGGTTGTGCATTGACTATAGGCAGCTGAATCGTGTTAGAGTAAAGAATAAGTACCCACTACCATGCATCGATGATCTCTTCGATTAGCTAGAGGGTGCAAAAGTGTTTTCCAAAATTGATCTTTGATCTCGCTACTATCAATTGATGACTAAGAATGAAGACATACCAAAGATTGCCTTTAGAACAAGATATGGACACTATGAATTTCTGGTTATGTCTTTTGGATTGACTAATGGTCCTGCAACATTTATAGACTTAATGAATCGAGTCTTTCGACCATATTTAGACCAATTCATAATAGTGTTCATTGATGAAATTTTGGTCTACTCAAGAAGTGTTGAAGAACATGAGGAACATCTCCGAATTACCTTGTAGACATTAAGAGACCATAAATTGTACGCCAAATTCAATAAGTGTGAATTTTGGCTTGATCAAGTTGCTTTCTTGGGGTATGTTATCTTCAATGATGAAATTTTTGTGGATCCCAAGAAGATAAAAGCTGTTGTGAACTAGCCAAGGCCTACGAACGTGACAAAAATTTGTAGTTTTTTGGGTTTAGCTGGCTATTACAAAAGATTTGTGGAAGACAGACTTATAGAAGCTAGAGAATTTTAGAGAAAATGAGTCTAATAGACTGAAATTGAGATTTTTAAAGGTGTAGGGATAAAGTGATAATTTTTAGTCTGTTAATGCTTTAATGTGGGAAGGCTTATGAAAGTCGGTAAATTTAGAATAAAATGGGGCTGATAGACTAAAGTTTGGACCCTCATAGTCCTAGGATGTTTTCTAGGGAAATTAGGGTTTAGCTTGGTTGATCTTTGGATAGGGTTTTGGTATTGACATTGCACTTTATAATCAAAGTAACTCTTGAGAATGCCTATCTATCTAAAGTCTGGAGGTGCCTAGGATTTGACCTTATCCCTTGTTGTAATGAGCTCATTTGATTCCATTAATTATGGAAGCAAAATTTGGGTGCTGATAATTATGGAAGCAAGAGATATAAGGCTAAGCTAGTTGTGAAGGTGTGTTAACAAAGAAAAGGTGTTAACTACTCTCAACTATTTCTTTGTTTGTGAAGATAACCACCATAAGAGTGGAGCTAAGCATTATGGAAGTGTAAGATCTACATCTTAAGTAGTTAGATGTGAAAATAGCTCTTTTTCATGGTGACTTGGAAGAAGACATCTACATGCAGTAGCCACAATGGTATGAAATAGAAGGTAAGGAGGAAATGGTGTCCAAGCTCAAGAGGAGCTTATATGGCTTGAAACAAGCCCTAGGGCAATGGTACTTCCAATTTGACAGGTTTATGTTAGGGAATGGTTATAGAAGATGCCATGTAGACTATTGTTGTTATCATAAAACCTTTAATGATGGATACATTATTCTACTTTATATGTGGATGATATGCTTGGGGTAGGTTCAAACGTACATGATATAAACAAATTGAAGAAGCAGTGGTCAAAGTTGTTTGAAATAGACTTGGGAATAGTGAAACAAATTAGTGGAATGAGAATCACAAGAGATAGGAAGAACCATGAGTTGAGGTTGTCTTAGGTAGAGTATGTTGAAAAGGTTCTTCGCAGATTTGACATGTAGGATGTGATGGCAATTAGTACCCTACTATCTAGTCATTTCAAACTCACTAAGTAAGATTCTCCTAAGACTAAAAAGGAGAAGGATTATATGTTCATGTTTTCATATGCGTCAGCACCAAAATTTTGACTTGGGTTAATTCATGGAATCAGAAGGGTTCATTACACCAATGGATAGGATCAAACTCTAGACACCCTTGGTTTAGGAAAAAATAGGATAAAACCTTGACATTCCTTAAACCCCAGACATTGAGATTAGATCTGGACTCTAGATGGTTAGACATTTTCAATTGATACTCTAGTCGTAAAGTACAATATCAATGCCAAAACCTTACTCAAAGATCAGTTAAACTAAACTCTAATTTCTCTGAAAAATACTTTAGGACTACAATGGTCAAAATTTCTATGTATTAACCTCATTTCATTATGAGTTTGTTAACTTTCATAAGCCTTCCCACATTAAAGCATCAAAGGTTGGTAAATTACCATTTTACCCTTATATGCTCAAAACATTCCATATTTTGGTCATTAAACCCATTTTCTCCATAATTCTCTAGCCTTCATAAGCCTTCCCACATTGAAGCATCAAAAGATGGAAAAATTACCATTTTACCCCCACATTCTCTAAATTCTTAATTTTTTTCTTTAAAATTGGACCCTCAATAAATCCTACAAATTTCCCCTATCAATCTGAGGATGCCATATCAATCTGCCATTACAGAAATTCAAAAAATATAAGATTTTAACATTTGTGAGTTTTAACCATTGAGGTAGATGTCATATCAAGGGTGTACGATTGTGCTCATCCCCTGTAAGTATAAGAGAGGCTCAAATGAGCTCTTTAACACACAAGATCATATTGAACATAAAAGAGAAGAGAGATTTGAAGGAGCTAAGGCATTTACACCTCCTAACTACCAAAGCCTCATTCTTATGAGCATTCATTGAAGATTAAAGAGCCTTTAAGTGCTTTCCTAGCACTCTACATTTGAAGAACAAAAAGAGGGATGCAAAGTGAAGCATTTACTCCTAAGTAAATCCTTGTGAAGAAGCTCCAAGAAGATAGAGGCACTCTTGGAAGCTTGGTGGAACCCATTAACATACTAGCTCAATAAAGGAGTAACAACATTCATGTGCATCAAGCAATACACAAGCCTTGTGAGGTAATTTATATTGATTTCTATTTTACATTGAGACCTTAGCACCCGCCGAAGACATCAGATGTAGACCATAGCACTACTGTCAGAGACATCGGTATTGTAGACCTTACCCGCCTAAGACACCATGTATAGACTACTCTCTCTGGAGACACCAGGAGTAGAGCTTGCCTTTGCAAGTAGTAGGTTTTAAGATTTTAACATTGATTGTAATGTAACTCAATCTTAATAAAATTTAGTAGCTCAGTAGTAAACTTTAGAAGTGGATGTAAGCCTAAGCACCTAACCACTATAAATATTGTGTTGTATATTTTCTTGCGGTGTGAATTTTCTCTTCTCTCGATTTTTACATGTCATGTTTAACATCTTCTATATGATCTTTCATATTTGCTATTAATTAGGAATTCAAATTAATTGAAAGAATTAAAATTAAGAATTGCCATTGAATTGCACTTGTAATAATTGAATTATATCTTGGTGTGCATTAAATTTCAAGAAATACAATCATATCTAAATTGAAATTTTAAGCTATGTTTATTAACAGAATGGTTTTTTGATATCCTACTCACCCCCCTCTAGGATAAAACCAGACTTTCATTATATTGTTCAAATTTTTCCATAAGATAACTTTAAATTTGGGTTACATAGTCGAGACAAAAGTATCTCCACTGCATGCTATTTTTTACTATTGCATGATCTTTATTTCTTATGATATTTTTCCAAGCCAAATGGTCTCAAATTCTTATGGTAGGTTTCCAAAGGGCCCCAAATCCAAAAAGTTTAGCTGTTGGATTTTGTCCTAGCCACTAACATTTGAATTTTATTTGAATAAATTAAAGCGTTGAACAAACAGTTGTTAGAGGAACAATCATGCATTGGGATTTGGGACCCACCCTAGTAAACCTTGGTTCTTTCCTAGCCTATCTACATTTCAATATAACTCACCGAGATCCACCCATGTGTTTAGGCACGTCTTTGGGCCCTGGTTTCAAGTTTTAATTCAAGCATTGAGAGAAAATTCAGGCTTTGGGATGAAGCGTTAGGCCTGTCTTAAAAATCACTTTTTAAAAAATATTTTGTATTCTCTTTTTGGTCTAAGGCACAGAACATGGACCATAGAAGGGGTCCACCCCTATCTACAACTTTTCAACCTTTTGGGATCCACACAAAGGGCCTAAAACCCGAGGTCAATTGTTGGTTTCTAGCAACTAATGCCTGAATTTCCCCCTACATTAAAATTCAAACATTGAAAAATTTAGGCGTCAGGTATAAATTCAGGCATTAGGTTGTGTGAGATGACCAATCTGCTCTTTCTTTTCGAGTAAATCTCTATATCCAAAGAGGTCCTAACTTCTGAGATTAAACATTTTGACCCTAGGGGAAATTGTTCACCCTTTGCAAAGATCCCACAACACTGGGACCCATAGAAACATGTTAAAAATTTAGGGTTAGTTATTGGTCTGTCTAGTAGCTAATGCTTGAATTTCATACTGAATTAAATTCAGGCATTAGGCCTAAAAAATAGAAAATGAACAAATCTCTGTTTCCTTTCCATTTTTGTACTTATAAAGGTATAATTTTAGGGTTAGGATAACTTAATAGAAGGGGCTGAATAATTTCAGTTTAGTTGCTAGTCTCACCAATATCTAATGCTTGAATTTCACCCAAAATTAAATTCAGACATTGGAAATTCAGACGTCAACATAAATTGAAGAGTTAAGCCTAAGACACCAAAAAATAAACTTTCATTTTTTATTCCATTCCTTGCGTCAGGGTTAATTCCAATCCTAAGACAAGTGTATAAGGACTTTAAAGAGGTCTACCATCCCTCTACAAGTCATAAACCTGAAAAGCCCCTATTAAAGAGGACCAAATCTAAAAGACAGGCTTCTGGATTTTTCAGAAGCCAGCACTTGAATTTTACCCTAAATTAAATTCGGGCATTGGAAGCACAATTAAGCATTAAGCCTGTAGAAAACATAGAAATCTGGATTCTTTCTTTCCCAAGCATAGACCTTAGGATAGTTTAAAGCATGTATAAATATGAGAAGCCACCCTAAAAATGTGGGTATTTGGGGTGACTAACACCTTTCCCAAATGCAGCTAAACAACTTGCCCATTATCTTAGGAAAGTATAATGATTTTAGAAGTTCAACCCCTAGATCTTCGGGTCTAGAGTTCCCCTCTTCCCCTCATAGAAGAACTGATGTCCAACTCCATCTATTGACCCCGAGTTGGTGGCAATTCAACAAAGCCTAACCCTAGGGTTAGCAAGCCTTACACATTTCAACCCAACATGGCTCAAAACCTGGGGACATGGACCGAAAGGCTCACACACCTCCCAAACCCCGATGTCCATAAAATGACGACTCCATTAGGGACTATTTGATCTCTAACATACACATGGTTAAATCATCATAAGTACATGTTTTTTATTTATTTATATGCTTGCCATCACATGTCTACATATTGCTTACCAATTAGATCTAGGTCACTCCATTAGTTAGTTATAATAACCCTCAATCTTGAACATTGATTCAAACTTATATGCTTAGGTTAGAAAACATACACATTTTAGATTTAGGGAAATTTGAATTAGTTAGTAAGATTAAATTCCCTTTGACCAACTTGTATGAGCACATGTTTGATTTATTTTTGTGCACAAAATGAGTGCAAGGATACGACATTATACCAATACATCACTCTTATGTACCCTAATCTAGGTCATTACCCACCAATGGACTAACATTGGATCACGCTGGATGCTATGTTCGCGCGGTCAAGTCAAGTTACCCAAACCCGCCCTCATCCTATGATCCGAACTTTTTTGGGGAGGTGTTTAGAGTGGCACATTTGGCTTATAGAATCTCTAAAAAAAACATGTATATTTATTCATTTTCAGGTTAGAGTCACTTAGGATACACTCAGTAGCCTAGAGGTCTAGCTTACGAATTGATTACCGAATCTTTACTATGTGCATGCATGCTTTCAGTAAAGGAACTAGGAATTCATGTCCATTTACTAGTTTTTACAAAAACTATTTTTTTATATAACTTAGGACGGGTTTTACCTTCTTATCTAATGTTGAATAAATCCCACCTCCTTTGTTTAATATATATAAATGCAAGTGTGTAGGTCATTTAGACATTTCACAGAAGAAAATGAGGTACTACCATACCATTTAACATAAAGTCATCTATATCTAAGTTTTTCAAAAGAAAAAAAAAATGTTGGTCTTTATAAACTTAAAAAAAAAAAAAGAAATACATCAAATCTAATCATGTCTCATCATCCTCCATAGGAGGGTTAGCCTTCAAGTCAGTCATTCTCTCCTTAACTTTCCCCCTCCAAAGCAAGTGGTCTCACTACCAAGAGGTGCATGCTCCTTGCCCTTCCTTGTTGGGTCCACCTCCTTCTTGGTTTGCACGAGAGGCACATCCTCTGTTATCTCCCTGGCAAGATCCCTTGACTCTATAGTCTCCACCCCCATCAGCATAGGAGACCTCTCCTCGCCACCACCTCTATCAAACTCATCTTCCCCTAGAATGGGGATTTGTTTCAACAACTATAAAACATTTCAAAAAAAAAAAAAAAAGTCTTAAACCATCAAAATAATTATTTTTCAAAAATAAAGAAAAAGATTTAAAAAATGATTTTTTTTTTTAAATTTACCTCATCAATTTCCTTCTTGTGCCCTTCCTTCAGTGTAGAAATCTCAGCCTGATGACCCTCATGTGTTCACCTCACTAGGGAGAAACATCTTGCTAACCAGGGCAACCACGTAAACTTTCCGTGAAACTTGAAAAAAAATGATGAATAGTTTATTAATTTCTAAACCACAAACATACTAAAATGAAATAAGTGTAGATTATACTTGGGTCATAGTCTCTGTAGGGACCAACCCCTCTGGAACCTTAGCCTCGGATAAAGGAATCTTAATTTGTCCTCCCTGGCGGTCAGCCACCACCACTACCTCGGGCATCATACCTATCAGATCAAGCTCAACAATAGGAGCTTTCCTCTTCCTTCCTCTCTTTGTTCAGGGTGTAGGCCCAGCTCCTCCTTCGAGCTTGCTTGCAGGCTGCCCTCCCTTCTTGCCACCTAGCACATCAAGATAATAAAAATAATTAAAAAGAGATTTCAAAAAGAAGAAGAGTTTTGCAAAAAAATAATAATGGCAACAAAAGAAAAGCCTACTTGAGACTCGATGGGACCACCCAAAGGGCCACATGACTGAGTGGCCCACCATTCGAAATAGACCTTGTCCCACTCAAGGAAGGCTAGGGCATCTATACCTATCACCCCTTAGCCAACCTAGCCTTCAGTCTCAATCACCCTAGGGGGAGGGTGGGGGACCACAAAATCCTCTAATCCCTCACCCACCTGCCCCTAGCACCTCTCCTTGAGGTACAAGGTGATCTCATTGATGGCAATGAGGACTACCCACTGGCGAGACCAAGTCCATGCCACCGACTGGCCAAGTGCCATAACTCCCTCAAGGGCCCATTAAGCCCAGGGACACCAATTAACCTACACAAAACCATATATGAGTTAGGATCAATGCTTTTAAAAAATAATAACCAACCAAATGACAAATTTTGAGTCTTTTATTTACCTGAGAGGTGGTCAATAGGTGCAAGTCCTACCTAAACACCGAGATAGACTTGCAGGTCTTATGGTGTGTACTCGAGATTGTCCACCTCTCTATGTAAGGAAAGGGGAACTCCTCTAAGCCCTTCCAGGTAGGGGCCACTAGAGGGAAGTGCTCATAACACCAGACTTGCAAAAATGGAATCAAGTGTCAAGTAATGTAATAACAAATAAACTTAAAAGAAAATAAACAACATATTAAATAATAATTAATTCATCTCCCATAAAACGTATAGACCAAGGAATGAGTGTAGACCTTTCCCGACCGCTATCTCTCTCATGTTGGCATACATCCACCTGAGGCCAAATCTACCCCAACTGGAGGACCTCACCTTGTTCAGGTCCTTCAAAGCTGACATAAAGTGGAAGTAGATCTAATTGCTTTTCCTGCAGAAGATGGAGCGAATCAACATGTAGAGGATGAAGGTCCTCACTGAGCAATCCACCTCAATGTCAGGGCTCACATCTGTCGTCTAAATTTAGTTCTTCTTGAACCATGAGGCAAGGACACCCTTGGTGCCCTTGTAATACTCCATGGGTTGTGGGCCCAAGAAATCCTTCACTAGCTGTGGGGTGGCTTCGTAAACTGTAGGAGGAGGTACACTGTCCATATATAGTCTCATCATCACATAAAAGTCTATCAGGGGCAACCCTATCTCCCCCATGGGTAGGTGGAACTTGCAAGTCATGAGAGACCATCTCTCTGCCAGGGCCACCATCAGTGCTTTGTCCACCTTCAATAGGGGTAGACTAAGGAATGGCCCAAAGCCCATCTCCCTCACTTTGTCCTAGACCCAAGGACACATCTGCTTCTAGAGTGTCTACACTCCGGACCAAGACCAATGTCTCTCGATGACACCTCTGGCTTGTGTACAAAGCACCTAATAAACATGTTAAACAATGCCCAAATAAGAAAAGAAAGAAAAAATAAAATTATGAAATTTTGGTCTCAGGCCTAACGCCTGAATTTTAGGCTAACACCTAAATTTTGGCTAACACTTGTAATTTAGGGCCTTAATTTTCAAGTGTCAAGACAACCAAAATTCTTTCAAAAACCTTTTTAAACTCTCTAAAAATTATTCTAACTTATCTTAAAATACAAATTAACAAAAAATCATTTGTTTAAACCATTAAACATCCATATTTCAAAAGTTTTGAAAATCTTTCAAGGAACTTTTAACAACTATGAAAGCAACTTGCAACTTTGAAAAACTTAAAAAAAAAACTCTCAAAAAACTTGTTAAAAGTTTGGAAAGATGCATAATGACTTAAAATTTTAAAAAAAACTTACATTGTCTGCCACCAAGTTATTCCACAATGTGGCTTCATGAGAGGAAAGAAAAGGGAAATGCTGCAAAGATCCACCTTGACTCATTTGGTTGTTGGGTTTCATTTAGAATTAGGTTTAGAGGATGAAAAGGGATCTCCAAAAGTCTTCTCTCTCGTTTTGTAATTTTTTCATTCTAAAATTGACAACAAAATGCCAAGAATGGTGTTTGTAGGCCATTTAAAACTTATAACTACTCCCAACGCCTAATCGTGCTCTCAACGCTTGAATTTTAATTGAATTAAATTCAATCATTGAAGCAAAATTTTAATTGAATTAAATTCAATCATTGAAGCAAAATTCAGGCATTAGGCTTAAATTCTGCAAATTTTTCATTTCAATTGTAAAATGTCATTTTTGAGCCTTTGTTCATGTTTATTTCAACATGCATGGATCAAAGACTTGTATGTTTAGAGTCATACTCCACGACCACAAATTTTACAAATGCCCTTATTGCCCTTCTTCCCGAGGAGTAAGAAATCTAAGAAGACCAAAGCTGGCCGAAGCCACTTTGGCATTGGCACAGATCAACTGATTGGCCACTGTTAGAAGTAGCCACTTCATTTTGGCATCCTTCATCCATGGTTTTCCACTTTAGAAAACAAGAGCTTACACCTATCATTGAAGAGCTGGAGTCTTTCTTGGATTGAAAACATTGCCTCGGTATCCATGCGGTGCTCCCGATCCACAAGCCTAGCTACTTCAAAGACTTTCATGCACAGGGCATCTCCAAAGCATCTTTGCCTAAAGAAGCTTCATGAGAGTATTTACATTGTCCTTTTAACCTCTTATTGGAAAGAGGTTGGAAGAAGGTCGGTGACTTCACAGACCTGACCAAGCTTAGATCTTTCACCTTAGTTGTCTTAGGGAAACTTTTGTTATCTTATAGCCATCATCACATCAACGACATTCTCTACGACATCTTAGGGTAGCACTTACAGTAGAAGTCTTTATCCCCCATGATCATTTCTGAGACTATTACCAATCTAGCACACTGTGCTAAGCATTGATGAGGTCAGTTATATTTTTGCTTGGCTTTTCCAATGGCTTAACTACATGAACATGTGAATACTCTATCATCCTTTTCCACGTGTATCTCTCGTCACTTGACTCTCGCACAGGCCCATGTCAATACTCAACCTCTTCTAGTCAAGGCTACAACATCCAATTATTAGGGTTTACTTTCTAATGTTCTTCTTGAACATATCACTTTGCGAGTTAAGTGGTATAAGGCACACTACTAGCATTTGTTTTCCAAGGGGCACACTTATATGGTCATCACAGGGGAATTTCAGAGCACTCCTTATGTACCTATACGTGTCCTTCAATAATTTTCTCTCAGGTGGGATCTCTTTGACTTTCCTACTATTTATGAAGACATACACAAGTTAAAGCATTAGACACCCAATTTCATTCAATCTCGCTTAACCACTTTATGAACTAACTCACACACTTGGGCTACTTGGTACCCACCACTTGTATTTGCAAAAGCTTAGGCAATGTCACATTTTTAAGAGTAATGACTTCACCACGAGCTTCCTACACAACCCAACACACCTGTTGCCTCTACTTCTTTGAACAAGAGGCTTTGTACCGAGTCACCCTCTACATCATATTCAAAGCATGATCATACTTAGCTAGAGTATGAGCAAGCTCTACAAGACTTAGTTGATGAGCGTGCCTAACATTCACAAACTAAGGCCACTTTAGAAGCCATGTCACATCTCTGTGCTAAGGCTAAGATCTCACGAGATTATACTCATTGTGATGACTTGGGAGGCGAGATGTAACATAGCAATAATATGACTTTCATGCAAGATCAGTAGATGTAGTCATGGGTTTATGAGCTAAGAAAGCAGCTTTTCTCTTTGGGTTATGAACTAGTGCCGCCTCCACCGCCACCACCTATGGTGCCTGATCTTTGGTTTATCTTTTGCTGTTTTATTTCTGATGTAATGGGTCGAGTACCCCTCTTTTGTAATCCATTCTGATATATATATATATATATATATATATATATATATATATATATATATATATATATATATATAGATATAAATTTTTTGT
>JAOXJP010268912.1:0-20335 GCA_025762735.1 Platanus orientalis | reverse complement strand
GGCATCAAGATGCCAATTGGGAGTGCTTGAGGGGTACCCTAGGGATTTGAATCTCAGCCCCTAGATCTAAGGGTGAGAGACAAGGGTGCATAACAGCAGATTCCAATCTAAGGGCTTTCATGAGTCATCAAGGCATTAAAGGTCATTAATGAGTTAAGTTGAAAAGTCTTAGCTCATTAATGATATTTATTGTTTTTAGGGTTTTTTGAACCCTCTCGCCACCATCACACCCCGTGAGCTATTGAGCTCAGAAGTTGGCTCAATCAGTGTCATTTTCAGAGGTTGCAGATGCTTTGGTTGTGTTGGTCTAATAACAACCAAATTATGAAAAGGGTAAAGGGGTGAAATCAAGGTTTTTTAACCTGAAAAGCTCTTATATGTATTCTAAAAGGGCAAGATGGTAAAATTGATTTAAGAATCACCTAGAGATAGATGACCCTAGGTCCAGGTGAGTCACAGCCTCTAACTTTGCAGGATTACGGTACCTGAGCAGAAAACTGAGTCAAAGACCATTTTTTGCACGATTTGACAGTATTGGACAGGGAATGCTGTTGTTTTTTTGTAAAATATTGCCATGGGCCATATTTGGGGGATTCAAAATTTGAGGAGTCCTAGAGATACAGGAGCTGACAGATTGGCTGTCGGATTCCCAGACAATTGTCAAGAGGTTTTTAAAGTAGGGTCGCTTAGAGAGATTGGGTTTCTGTAGCTACCTGAAGCCGAGTGGAATTGGATTGTTGGACATTCTCTAAACCAGGAGTTTTTGAAATTAATTTTTTAGGATAAGGATGGAACTGAGAAAATGGGTCTGACTTTGTTGCATTCCAAGTCCAGGAGAACTTTTAAGGGCATTCCACGTGTCAAATACAAATAAAAGTGTTTTTTTTTTGGCTTGTGCATAAATGATGTCTTGGGTCACAAATTTTTTTATAATTTGGTGTGAATCTAATAGTCTTAGGCTCTAAATTTACAATGGGGTGGTTACTAACTAACTAAATTTTTTATTTTAGATGAACTCTTGGGAGTTGGTAGAGCACCTGATTTTTACACCATATTTGTTACACTTTTTAGAGTATTTGAGGGAATCTTGGTAGATAAGTTTCATAAAAGTTCTTGCTCCTTAGCTTTTCAAAGGTCTCACGATTCTAAAGAGATGGACACCAAGTGATCTTGATTTGGAGGTCCAGAGAATATTTTGGCTACATATGAGCGAAATGCGAAAAAACAACTTTTTGACCTCTTGGAGAAGATTTAAAGTTTTATAGAGGTTCGAGATTTCAAAATCCTCTTCTCAGGCCTGGAGATTTGATGCTAAGGTTGAGGCTGAGACACAACAATCGACTTTTATGGATTCAAAGATCAGATGAATTTTTTAGGGCTCTGCAAGGGTCATTTCTTGGTCAAGGTTGTCATAGACTAAGAAATTGGTTGTTGTTAGTCTCAAAAAAAGTATGTTTTGTGATGAATTCCTCAGAATTGGGAGGCTCAGGGATGCATAGGATCTAAAATTACACCATTCGAATAATAAGAAAAGCTTTGGGGGGTCTTTTGAGGGTCCAATGATAAATGCTCTGAGGTGAAAAGGGTAAAATGGTAACTTTTTGCCCGCAGGTTGAAAAAAATGATAATGAGAATTCTTTGCCTATGATGCTTCACGATAGGAAAGCTTATGTAGGCAGGAGAAATTCAATTATCTGAGTGGTAGATAGTGAGTTTTGAGCTTTTGAAGTAAAAAAGGCAAAATGGTTATTTTTCCATTTGTGATGCTTTGCTTAGGAAAGGCTTAGAGGAGGTGGAAAACTTGCTGATGACATAGATGGGGTTCTTAAATGTGGACCCTCAATGTCCTATTGATGCTTTTGTGAGAGATTAGGGTTTGTCTTGAAATTGTGTATTTTAAGCTGTAATAAGGTGCTTTGACTGGTTCATTCGTGACTGGAGCATTCGTGAAGACCTCTTTGAGAATGCCTAACCTCTTGGAGTCCAGGTTTGCTCTTCCTAAACTAAAGGTGCTTTGAGTCTTGATGGCTAAATGTTATTATGTTGTCCTTATGCTACCACATGACCCGAGTCAAAACTTGGGTGCTCACACCTATGTATATTTTTTTATCTATTTTTTTGGAAAGGTTTTGAAATTAGTTTACTATTTTATAAAGATGATTGATTGGATTGATATCTTGGTGAAAGAATATGCTATGAGAGTTTTTTTTTTTTGAATTTGAATTGGAATTGGAATACTCCATAGAGGCCAAAACGTGTAACTCTTGGTGGGCCCCCATATCTCTATAAATTTGCTAAAATCATGTGAGAGAAAGGATTTAATGTGGGGCCTAGGTAATGTGTGAGATTCCCATGTATATTTTTTATCTATTTTTTTAAGGGTTTTGAATTTAGTTTACTATTTTGTAAAGATGATTGATTAGATTGATATCTTGGTGACAGAATATGCTATGAGAGATTCTTTTTTTTTCTTAATTTGAATACTCCGTAGAGACCAAAACGTGTAACTCTTGGTGGAGCCCCCATATCACTACAAATTTGCTAAAATCATGTAAGAAAGGATTTAATGTGGGAAGCTTTGTGGGCCCCCATTTTTATCATGGTTTTTGGTTGAAATTGGATGGAGCTGGATGTCCAGTCCTTGTGGGGTCCATCCAGTTTGACCAAAACCTCCCAAATTGGTCTTATTTTGATGGGAATAAGGGGTTGGTCACGTGGAGCCAATGGACCCAAGTTTTTGTCTAAAAATTGGTCAATAATAAGGGAAATTTTGAATTGGGTTTGGGGGGTTTTCTCATGTGGACTAAGATACTCAAATTATAGGACCTATTCTGGGCTTGCCGACTAAGTCTTAAGAGTAAATTTTGGGCTCAAGATTGAGGTTTCTAAATCATTATTCCAGGCTAGTGTTTAGGGTTTTCTTTAAAATAACTTTATGTGATTTTTTTTATAATCTAAAGGGAATTTTTTTTTTTTAGGATCTAATTTGGTTTGTAGGTGACAATTTTGTATAAGTTTGGAGAGGTCTGGTGAGGTCTAGGCCTGGATTGAGTTAGGGTTTGTATATTACCTGATACAAGCTTAAGGGTTTGACCTATTCATTATTATTATTTAGACTAGAATGGGCCTAAGTTGTTTGAAAGTTCGAGCCCTGAGCATTGACAGGTTTGCAAGTCCAAGGGAATGATTGGAAGATGTTGTTGCCTATGGAAAGAAAGCTCAAAGCCTGAGCCAAAATTGGGTGTTGACAGGGTGTAAAGCAGTTGATACACCCATGGATCCCAATTCAAAGTTAGGACTTGATGATGGTGAGATATTTTCTGATGCAGGTCGTTATAGGAGGATGGTTGGTAAACTAATTATTTAACAATAACACATCCTGAATTGGTGTTGTGAGTCAATATATGCACACTTCACATCAACCGCATTGGGATGTTACGTGCAAGATACTAAAGTACTTGGAAAGCAGCCCAGGGAAGGGCATTCTTTACCCCCCATCATCTAGTTTGGGTGTCAATGGTTATTCAGATGTAGATTGGGCTAGCAGTCCACATGATAAGCGATCAAAAATAGGGTACTGTACATTTGTAGCTTGAAATTTAGTTACATTGAAAAGTAATAAACAACATGTGGTAACTAGATCCAATGTTGAAGTTAAGTATAGAGCTATGGCTCTTACATCTTGTGAATTGCTTGCGATCTCTTCTACAGAAGATGGGAATGATGGTTACATCACTTTTTATGATGTATTGTGATAATCAAACAATTATTCACATTACAAATAATCCAGTATTTGATGAGAGGAACAAGCATATAGAAATTGACTATCACTTTATTCATGATCTGGTGGTGAGCAAACAAGTTGAAACTCCACATGTAAATTCTAAAGATCAGCTGAAAGATTTGTTTGCTAAAGCATTAGGAAAATCACAATTAACATACTTATCTAACAAGTTAGGCATGATTGATTACATGCTCCAACTTGAGGGGGAGTGTTAACATGTTGTTGTAAAGGGGTGCAGCAGCATTTTGGTCCATGCACCATCCATTCCAATAAGGAAAATGAAGACTTATACTTGAAAATTTGATTCAAGAAAAATAAGAAAGGCCAAATATCCTATACAGACTTTAGAAACCCAAAGAAATAGGGTCTTTAAAATCAGAAGCAAAGTATTTCAACTTTAAATGAATTTTTACGACTTGCAAACCATTGAAGAAAATATATATAGAAAAGTTTTCATTTTACATTCAGTATCTTTTATAAGATCATAATTGTGTTAAATAGCCTTTAGACATTCCCTTCCTATGTAGCTTATTTTAGCATTCGTTGTTGTCTGCCTTGGGATTTATTATGGCCAAAGGTTGTCATTGTTATCTTCATAAAAGTTCTTCATAATTCATCAAGAATGATGATAATGATAACAATAAAAGTTCTTTGTAATTTGAAACCCATCCCATTGGGGCCACTTGCCTAGGCATAAAAATACTGATTTACCCAACACGTGGGAGAGGCAGGGAGTCCACATGCCCTAAGGACGTAGTTAAGTGCTCGAAGAGGATTTGATACCTCAATATAAAATAAAATAAAAAAGGATAATAATAATATTGTTAAACAGCTCATGGTATTGTAATAATTTGCAGATCAATTGGAAGAACCACTGCCTTTTTCTTATATGGGTAAACAAAAAGGAAGGGTAAGGAGTCTGATTACTTAGGGGTCCTTAAACACGTGTTTTTGTATATGTATCACATGTTAGACTGGATTAAGACTTACCAATATATGGAACCTATAGAGGAAATTTCCAGGAACAAAAATCAACACAATGACAAATTGACCACATGATCTAAAGACCCTTTTCTAGAAATGATATGAGACACTTTCAAGCATCTAAATTAATTGAGTAAAATCAAATGGACATTCTAACACTATAATTAATGCAAGCTAGGGCCTAAAAATCCTATGAATTATGGGCCCAAGAGGAATCCAAACAAGGTCCAAATAGGTTAGAAGTAACCCTTAAAATATAGATTAACCAGATTGAAGAAATATAGTATATAGAAATTCTAGTCATCGGACAAAACTAGGACACCATATAAAATAAGGTTAGCCTTCTCAGATTAAAGTGAAACTACATGATTTTGGTTATGAACAAATATTTAACCCTTCAAATTTGAGCACAAATGGACTAGTAAAGGTATATAAAAACTCAAGTCCAATCTCAGAAATTCCAGCAGAGTAGAATTTAGAGAACTCAAACAATAAGTGTAAGGAAATTAGCAAGACAAGAAACAAGATGTTCAGGTTTTTAGTCTAGTTTAGGTTTAACAATTGCAAACATGAACAAGATTGGATTACGCTTGGATTAAGGACCTCAAGTAACTTGGTTCAACCCCAAACTCTATATCAGTAAATTTGTCAATCGGACCAGGTTGGGTCGGGCAAAAGGTCAACCCGAGCTTGAACTTAGCCTGAGACATTCTAAGCCAAACCTGATTTTAATAAATCGGGCTTCGGACCAAGTTTGAACTGGCCCAAAATTAACAACCTAATGAAAAAATTTAGATTGAGTTGGGTTCATGAGCTTTAAAAATTAATTTGTGAAATAAATCATTCAGAATTTATATACTTCAAGATGACCTTTGCACTAAAGTGCCTCAAATTAAGAAAATTGGACTCGCTCATGTATTAAGATCGCACTTAGTTTTGGGCCAGGCTATGGGCCCCTTATTAGATATAAACTTTAGGTTGGATTGGGCCAAACTTCAAGCTAAAAGACTTGGACCCAAGCCAAGCCCAAAAATCATTTTGGGCCTAACATTTAGATCCAGCCCAGCTCAGCCCATTCTTTGGACCTGCCAAGTTGGGCTTCAGGCCAGCTCAACCCAATTGACAGCCCTAAAGATGTTTCAATGTTTTTTGGCTGAACAAGTGTGGAGCTCATTATAAGTATAAAATAGTTCAAACCCAAACTGAGGCCAGCTCAGCCCAATTACAGCCCTTATGATGTTTCATTGTTTTTTGGCTAAACAAGTGTGGAGCTCATTATAAGTATAAAATAGTTCAAACCCAAACTGACCCTACTCAAATAGAATTGTCATAGGGTTTCAAAAGTGTACCTTGGGTTGGGTTTACACTGGGTAACCTCAAAGCCAATGTTGGGTTGGGTTGGGTTTAGTCCGTTGGGTTGGACTTCGGTTGGCTCTCCAACATACCAAAACCTGCCCGAGTTGCACTACACGTACTGGAGATAGAGACTTTTTTTTTTTTTTTTTTGGTGTAATCCCACTTGGCCTATTGATTGCCACATCATAGTACAGGACCAGCAACACAGGCAAGAACAAACATCAACGAATATGCTGCAGAATGCTACCAGACAGGACTGAACCTGTGACGTCTCTCCAAGAGAGGTGATGCCTCAACCAACCCAAGAAGCCAATTAGAGGAGAACGGCCACCATGGACAGATCCCACACTAGCAAACAATCACTTAATTAAATGATAACAGACATGTAAACATAATTAATAGAGGTTTCCTTTTTAATTGCTACCACAAAATATAAAATAAATTGGATACTTATACTCAGCGTATCATAATAATTTTGGCATCTACATAATGGATCAATTGAATGGTGTATTCTTATATTCTTTACAGATATACAATGTGTACAACTTTGTCGTTCTATCTTCTGTGATATATTTATTGCCCATATGACTTAAAAACTTGTAAGCCTATTCAAAATTATTCTTATTAGATATCCAAGTTGATGGTCAAGTGTCCCTTGTATGACTTCCTAGTGCATGTTCAGATGCAATTAATGCATAAATATGAGCCATAGTGTGTTATGTGATAAAATAGATTGGAGAAAGAGGCCTGATCACATGTAATCATACACAACAAAAAAACTTGTGACCAAACAATCTCTCTAAGGACACATTTAGTTGGAAGCAAGACACACAATTGGTGGGTCCCCTACCAGTAAAACAATCACTTAATTGAATTATCACAGCCATCTAATCTAAGTAATTATTTTTCTACTTCGACCATAACAATATTATAACTTGGCTGCTTACAACTGCCCAGTCACATTAATTTTGGCATCTATCATAAAAGGCCATGTGAATAGTAAATTCTTGTATTCTTTGTATCTACACAATGTCTATAACTATGTCATTCTATAATATTTCACTGCCCATATGACTCGAAACTTTCAAAAAAAAATTAAACTTGTTCTTAGTAGATAACTAAGTTGATGATCAATTTAGAAGTACTCATTGTAAGATTTCCGTGCATGTTGATATGCAATTGATGCATGAATGCGATCCACAATGTGTTATGTCATAAATCTAAGATTAGCGATACTATTGTATATCATTCTATAAATGTTCAACACTGTTTATAATTTTGCAAGTCGATCATTCAGTTAATGCACATATTACACATATTTTTCACACTAAATTACTGGCATTATTATAATCGTTTTTATCCTCTTCTACAAAAGAAACGAGATGCAATAAAATCAACAAACAAGAAGAAGAAAGAAATCATGAACAACACAAGATTTATGTTGAAAACCTCAGTTTCGAGAAATACCATAGAGCCACAAAAAAAATTTACTATCAGGATGAAAACTCGTCTAAAGACGATTTACAATTTTTAGAACTTCTCTCACTTCACATATAACCCTAGAATAAAAACATAAAAACACCCTAAAACCCTAATACATATACATATACATATACAGTTCGGATCCGATCCTATTCATAAAAAATGGGTCAAATTTTTTTCCAAGGGTGAATCAATCGGGTTTTTCTTTGGATTATATCCGGATTAGATTTCGGCTAGAATTTCTAATGCTAACCCAACAAATCAAACTTCACATGTTACAGGCACGCACTCTGAGTTCAACTAAAGAGATTTGAGGGCATTGATGGATTTGTTTCAGACCGAGTTGTGTTCTAATTTGAGACTAAATCAGGATTTATGTTGGTTGGCCTAGGCCCACTATAGGCCAAAAATAACTTACGCCTAAGCATAGTCTTGAAATTGGTATGCAAGCCATACTTAAGCTTGTTTTTCATAAGTTACATGTCAAAGCCTGCCCATATATTCAATGGACCCTGAAAAAAAAAAAAAGCATGCTTGTCCGTTGGGCTCCAAAAGGTTTACTATGGTGGACTCATCCCTTATCCTAAGTTCAAAGAGATGGATTAACCACCAGTGATAAAAATAGTTAGTACCACTTAATAGAGGAAATAGACTAAAGTGGTTCTACATTTCTTTTTCTTCACGAACGATGGAATATTTACATCTGTTGGAACAAGTACAGCTACTAAATAAGATGGGACTCATAAGAATGTTTATAGGTTTTTTTATTCTTTGTGAAAGTAGTATTTTATTTTCCAAGCAGATCTCTGAGTTTCTAGACCATATTTATGTTTTTAATGGTGAATTGAGAACAATTTAATTTATTATGGTTTGTACATGTTTAACGCTAATTTGCTTTTTGGAGAAATGTTGTTATAAATTTAATATTGAATACATGTATTATGTTCTACTAAGGTTGAATATTACTTATAATTGAGCATTCTATTGTTATATGTTTGATCACAAATAAGATTTTTTCTTATATATGTTCCTATTATTTTCTTAGTTTTGTATTACTAAAGATCATAGTTATAAAAGAACTAATTACTTCTCCTATGAAAATCAAGACAAACGACAAATCTTGGAAGCATTGAACTACATGGATAATCAGTAATACAAAACTATCAACGCCTATCTAGCAATCATCATTATCACTGTCGTACTCAATAATCACACTAATAATGAACAAATTTGAGCTTATACTGTCTGTGAGTGTTAGGCAACTTGTGTTTAAATAGTTTTATGTGCAAAGGTCGTGTAATGAACTCTCTATTACTCACTTGAGTGCAACTTGAGCTGGGCTCAACCGGCACCTGACTCACCTAAGCCAACATTTAGTTCATTTAGGATTGCTTGCATCCCAGACCATGATTTGGTCTTGGGCTTGAAAATAACAAAACTCGACCAAAGGATGGGTTGGACATGCTTGAGGCCGACCAACAAAAACTAACCAATCAACTTTCTGTATGTATGCGTGTGTGTATGTATGTGCATGCAGGTTGGTTTATGGGTGACCCGCCCCACCATGCTCCTTTACGAGCCGATTTTGTATGGCCCAAACTGTTCTCCGTAGGCCCATGGCAGGTTTGAATTGCACCAACCCATAATCTTTATCAGAGAGTTGCAACCATGACCTTTATCAGAGGATCTCCATTGATTACAGCCTAAATCTCTCTCCATCTTACTATTTTTTCTTCTTTATTGAGTTTCTTCCTTTTTATCCCTTGCACTGTCTCAATCCTGTCCATCTCTTGCATGACCTGCCCATCCATGGGTTGGGTCGGATTTAGGTTGGGTTAATGTCAATTGGATTGGGTTAACCAAAAAAACAGTAATGGAACCCTAGCCGTTGCTGTCATATATTGCTCTAAGAACTAATTAATAGGTGTGAGTTTGAGTCCACAATACCCCTTTATTGGCTGCATCCACAAAGGTATTATAATCCAAAGCAAACCAACCCAGCTTAGGCTTAGGTTAAGCACCTTGGGTTGAATTGAGTAATGGGCTCGCTCTTTGGTGGATAGGAATGGGCTTGGGTTAGTCCTTAATATGACCCAACCTGTTGAGTTAAATTTCCACCCATAACCTAAAGAATCAATCTTGATTGAATCTTAAGCATCAAGAGTTAATACTGTGATTCCACCATTCTCATTAAATGGATTATAGCTGGATCATAGTAAGATGAAGTGAAATGGGTAGGGTAGTATTTCTTTAGCTCCAATTTTTTATGTCTTGCTAAGAGTAATTCCTTTTGCAATATAAAATGGCACACTAAAAGGAGCAACTTAGAAGATATTTGACAATGCATCGGCGGTAAATACAGTCAAGTTCATAACCAAAGACATGAGGGATGAAGTTTTTAATTAAAATGCCAAAACCCCAGACTCGGCTTCTATAAGATGCTCATCAACTTGTCAAGATTTTGTAATGGGTTCTTCTCTATGGATTCCATTTGGTGTTCTTATCTCTCAATTTTGTTGTTTGGTGGTGTCAAAATAAAAAATAAAAAAGTCTTGGTGTTTGGTTGCCCTGATACAACTGGCTGGTTAATGTGTTTAATATGCAATTACTTGAGGACTTTACCTATTGCTTATTGTTCTAGTGGGGAAGTTATATCTCACACTCCACGAGCTTAAAGTAGTATATTGTGGACTTGAGATTGCTGGCATCCTCACATTTGGAGAATCATGTGTTTTAATATGTGTCTTGGTCAATGATTGTAAGGTATGGTTACGCGATAGTCTGGCAATGTGCAACGAATACTAATGATTGGACTAGTAAGAAATAGCCATTTTATGCCAGTTGAATGCTCTAGACGACAAATGGGAAGGTCAATAAGAGGGGGGGGTCTATTGACTTCAAATTTGTAGAATATATGAAACTAAATAGGGTAGAATGGGGTAGTAGGTTTCTTGTAGGGAACCCACAAATAATTGGGATAAGCCTTTGAAAGGGTTTTATTTATTTATTTTTAAGTAGTTTTTAAATATCATTTAATTGGAATAGCTTTCGAAAATGTTCTTATTCGTAGCGTATAGTAGTTGAAGTGTTGGTTTTCATCTTATGTTGTGATTATAAAAAAGCTCATAGATGGAGCTGATTGTCTGGCTAAGCTTCTTACTTACCCATCTTAAGAATTTATTATAAGGAAACTAACACACTAGCAGCTGAGTGTAAGGTTATGTAACTGCCTAAATGGCACTTTACTAAAAATTTCAGGTTCCCCCTAATCTCAAGCATACCTCCCAGACTGTAACAATGGTGTGGAAAGGATCACATGAGAATAAAATCAAACACAGCACATGCACTTATTTGATGGATAATGGCCAACCATATAACTTATCAGGTCATGGGATTTCACCTCTAAAAAGGAAAGAATAGAAAAGACTTTGCTGATGTACTGGCCCTCCCCTTCCCCAATGTTAAAAGTTGAAATCAATGACATTGCTAGATGCTCAGTGGAGAACCCTTTTGCACATTGCCCTTGATCAAGAAAGAACCTAATGCGGTACAAGTGTGCCCCTACGTAGAACAGCTTAGACCTTTTGTAACGTAGACAGGACTCGTTACAAGACTTAAGTGGATGGCACCAATGAATATCTGGTTGCAATTATTGTCAGGGCAGAAAAGCCCATGGATGGTCAGTTCAATTCCATAGAGAACCCAAACAATATCACTTTGCATAGGCGAAGAAAGTGAGAGAGAGAGAGAGAGAGAGAGTTCTATCTTCATCACCTGGGTTTCATTGTCAAATGAGACCAAGCACCTGCAGGAAAAGCCATTACGTTATGGTGCTTTTGCCGAGTCAAGTTCCATTTCTCTTTATCGAAATCTTCACCACCTAGGTGTTATTGTCAATTGAGACCAAGAACCCAGAGGCTCTCTCTCTCTATCCAAATCTGGAAAAAAAAAAAAAAAAGAAGGCTTCTCCATTGAAATTATAAAAGTACAAGGACCTGTTTGGTGCCATTGTTATAGTTACCCATTTAAAGGCCACCATGACTAGTGAGAAGGAGTTGGCCAAAAAATATCAAAAAAGGTATTTTGACACCCTCAACAAACCGGGATGATATCGTATGTACCACACCCCTGATGGGTCCACTCAGGGGGCGGAATCAATTCACTTTTTGGAGGTTTTTGATTCCCCATCCTGAGTGGTCACATCAGGAGTGTGGTGCACTTGATATGGCGCCATTGTAAAGTGTGAAGAAAAAGAATTGAAGAAACAACTTGTGAGTATTGGACCCGCTTCAGTGTGTGCAAATAGATCTGACACAATGCACGAATGGTGCCAACATAGTTGAAACTCTTTTCCCCTCTAAATAGGAATAAGAATATGCTGATGTGTCTAGATTGAATACTGAAATCCGGACTTGTATCCTTTATGCCCAAGTATTCTGCGACATGGTACGCTCCAGACACAAAGGGGGGGGGGGGGGGGGTGGGGTTCTGGGGCATACCGCGTTGAAGAGTGTCTGGGTGTAGAGGATACGAGTCCAATCCAATTACCCATTAATAAGACCACTCAACATATGCTCTTAAATGAGTTGATAGGTAACGACAGATCTCGATCTCTAGCCCTCTCTGCATTTCATGGCAACATCCACCCACCACTCCAATCCTTCCTGAGCCTCAGCGGAGACATTTACAAGAATTTCATCGACCATCTTTGCAAAGCTCTAAATCGTAATGGAATTCATAGCTTCATAGATGATAAAAAGAACTCCAGACCGGAGAAGAGATCGGACCATCGGCTCAATCTAGAATATTGATCCTTATCTTCTCTCAAACCCTGTAAAACATGGTTAAACCCGGTTAAACCAAAATATGATAATTTAACGGTTTGATGCCTGGTCCGGTTTTCAAAACCATGTGGTAAGACTGTTATGCAAGGAAGTGTAATATTAGATGAACTTTGTGATAGAATCATCTAGTCCGTCTGATCAGGATGTAACTATCCATCATAGATTTAGTTTGGACAAGAGCAGATGATCAAGCAAAAAATATGGATGGTTATAAGAGCATCTCATCCATTAGTTGAGACCTCCTAAGTAGGACCCATAATAATGCAACTGAGCCCGCCCTCTCTTTGGATACTCTTTGGAAAAAGCTTAGTTTTATTTTATTTATTAAACTAGATAAAGCTTAGTATGAGACAAGAAATCTGCCGCTTCCATTGTTACTCATTTTCTTTGAGTATCTCATGTTTATTAGGGTTGTGCTTGATGTGATCAGCCCAAAGAGTGGGTGGGCTGGGCAAGTTGAACTTTGGGTTAGACTGGGTTTAAGCTCAAGCATTAGACTCGAAGTGATTTTTGGGTTGGGCTCAGCTTCAAGTCCTTTTAGCCCAAAGCCCAGCCCGGCATAGTCCAAAGTTTATATCTAATAAGGGGCCCGAAGCACTCGAAACTAAGTGTGATCTTTATACATGAGGGAGCCCAATTTCTTAATTTGAGTGACTCTGGCCCAAAGTCCATATTGAAGTATTATTTCGTAAATTTGACTTTTCAAGTCCATGGGCCCCTAGTCAATCTAAAATTTTCCATTGGGTTGTTAACTTTGGGCCAACCCAATTTATTAAATCGAGTTGGGCTCGGCCAAAATGTCTCAGGTTGAGTTCGGGCAGAATGTCTCAGGCTGAGTTCGGACATGGATTGAGCACGGGCAAAATGTCTTAGTCAGAGTTTGGGCATGTGTTGGGCTTGGACTCATAAATTTTTCTTTGGGCTGGGCTCGGGTTGATCTTAGCCTGCCCCAGTCCGACCCGATTGACAGCCCTACCACTGTTTATGTTTGACGACTTAATTAACAACTTCACCGAGTCAGCCCAAGGAAGTCCAATCCATCTCTATCACTCACAATCTATTGCAAGGAATTTCTTGAGATACATCAGACCTTCCTACTATTAGCCTTGGTTTTAGGAATTTTGATTAAGGAAATGAATATTTATTCTTTAAAGGGTTATAGAAAATATATTGGAATTTTGATGATTATAAATTAAGGTATAATTTATTATACAAGATTTTTTTTTTGGTATGAAACTCAGAAGGGATTGAAGTGAAAAATTAAAATTTGTTATAGAATCAACAAACCAAAAGATTATATGTTGTCAAAAAAATAATGCTCTATAATAGAATCGGTCAGGATTGCAATCCCACAATTCTGCAAGGGATCTTGTAGCCTGTACATTTACAATTTTGGGAATGATATGGATCAATTGGATGATTTAGGATTGTACTATCATAAAATCCGGATTGAAATCCTGACAACCATGATTTCCTTTTGCAGAAAAGCGTCAGATGACCTTCTTGCACCAAGCACTGTGTGACCCATGGTGAAAAAAGAGGAAAAAATTTCTTTGCACCAATTTTGGGAATTTTTTGTTTTTGTTTTCACCACGTGTTGTACGGAACCTGGAACAAGAGGGTTGCCATTCTCCAAATTATGTCCCCAAATTTGTTTGTCCCGTGTCCTCACACCGCAGATGTGTTTTTGAAATGGGTTATTTTTTTTCTTCATTTGAACACTTTTTTTATATGGTTTTGACCCCATACACCCCTAGTTTCACCCCTTTTTATGGCACCTACTTTTTCACTTGAAAACCGTTTTTACAGTTTTAACCCTATACACCCAGTCTGTGTGTGTGGGGACAAAAGGCGTAAATTTTTTTAGGAACAGAACATTTGTTTTTTGTATTTTTTTTTGTTGTTAAATAAAGTTCAGTGAATCTCGATCTAAATTAAAATCTTCATTTAGGCTGTGTTTGACAGCCACCTGTAATGTAATCTTTTCATTTAAATTTCTTAAGGCATTTGCGGCCATAAAGTGAGGATTCAAAATGAACTCATTCATATTTATATTGATTTGTTAACTAAAATTAGAAATGAAGTCATCTTAGAATTTTTTTATAAAATGAAATGATATATGTTTTCATTCATATTTTAGGGATGAATTAATATGAAATCTGAATGAGTTTATTTTGAACCATCACTTTATAGTCACAAATACTTTTGGAGTTTTAAATGAAATGATTAAATACAGGTGGCTGCCAAACACGCCCTTAATCAATGAAAAATTATGGTCATTACCTTGGTGTTTTACATAAGTAGGGATGGCAACAAGCCAAGGTAACTTGGCTCAACTTGGAATTCGGCTAATTATGAGTCAAGCCTAAGCCTTATTTTAAGCTCACCAAGTTGAGCCTAAGCATGGATTTGAACTTGTTTTCTAAGTGAACATAAGTCGCGCTTCACTAAGCTCAGCTTGCTAAAACCTCGGTTTAGTTAATTTTTTAATTTTGTGTGTGTGTGTGTGAAAATATTATATTTCAAAAAAAAAAAAAAAAAAAAAAAAAAAAAAAAAAAAGGGATTAATGAGCCATTAGACTGATAGACCTTTTTTTCCTGGCTGGTGAGCTGAGCAGGCTCGTCATCAAGCCTAAGACCCTACAAGTAAGAGGCGGCATCTAGACCGAGCTGTGATCATGTAGATTGCCTTTAACATGGGATCAACTGATCCTTGGTTAGGATAGGCTGAATCTGGGTAAGTTAGATTGGCCAGGTTTAGCCGGATCAGTTGTGGATTAACCAATTCATCACCATCCACACCGGATCGTCCAAACTCTTATGATCCTGGATAATGCTTAAAACCATGGGTTCTACCCTCATATTGTAAACTCCATCGTTTCTTGATGAAAAGTAATTCTCGGTCCAATTATTGAGACAAAAGCACATTGAGCTTGTATTTTTAGGACCAGCTGATCTCCTGAATTGTTTCGGTTTAGTGAAGCTTTTTGATTTAAGAAAAACCCTCAAATCGACAAATTTATTGGGCTTCTTTTCAGTCTCAAAATAAGGAATTGAAAAATAACACTCCACTAAGGATTTCAAAGCAGTAAGGAAACAAATATAGTGTCTAGGATTTTGTATGTCTCGTGTTTTGGACACAAAGGCTCAGTGCATTTTTTTATTAACTTAAAACTGTAAATTCAGTTTTCAAATGCAAAAAATAGGTACTTAAAAAAAAAAAAAGGGATTAAGAACTATAAATAAAAGTGTTATGATGAAGCATCAAATTCAAAATACAACCACTCGTCAGTCTTTGTGTCTAAAACACGATAAGACATTCAAATTCCTGGACACAATATTTGCTCCCAACTAGTAAATATGGGTTATAGTTTTCAACATTTGAATTCGACATAATTCCAACTCCAGCCTTCTTTTTTATGTATTCAAATGAAGAAAACACAATCACCGTCCCCAGTACCATGAATCCATATGCATCCTAAGAACTAACGTAAATGTTGAATTAAACACATAAATCTATCATGATGCCTATAATAAAGAAAACCTATATTTAATGCATCAAGTAGGAAAGGTTGTCCAATCATCCATTGAAAATGTTTGTTGTGATCGCTCGCCTTTTTTCTCTCCTTGATTTTATTGTTCTCCCACTTGTTTATAGTAATATGGCTCAACTCCATGAATGAGAGAGAGAGAGAGAGAGAGAGAGAGAGAGAGAGAGAGAGAATCACATGGTCTCTCTCTAGATTTTGACACCTCTACAATGCAAAACATTACCAATGGTATAGGCAAAGTATTTTTGACTTCGCCTCCCATATGGACTCAGAGTTATGAAGGTTGGATTGATCATAGTGACTAATTAAAGGACAAATTAGAGATGAATGTGAGACTGATTGAATAACTTGTCAGAGCCGAGGAATTGAATCATCTTGATCGAGATGCACCTAAAGTACCCTGAGATGCAATAATAGCTTCAATTGGGTTTCAAACTCACAGAAAACAAGTGAAAAGTATGTCAAAGTTTCGCCATGGGAATTTCGTGAGAGTTTTCGCTGCTTTGAAACAATAAGTTTCACAATATCGCACAAATTCTGCGTGGTTTTTATCTAAAAACTCGGAAAGAACCATATGACTTCGTTTGGGTGAGTTTTCAAGGTAGCGCAATCCATTCCTTGAGAGAATCCGTTCGCTAAGATCTGCATCTGGGTTCCTTATTCCTACCCTACATTGGGTAGGGGTTAAAGGCCAACCAAGATCAGATATAGCTGGTTTTCCTTGAAATCTATTTCAGTAGAGCATATGATGTCAATAGCCCGAGGTAGATCACTCATTTGGTTAGGTTTTCTAGATGGGTTAGTAGTTAATTTCTATCACCTTGGTATAGTGCGGTATTTTCTTTTGGAGTCGTGTCATCCAGGACCAGTATCCATTTTGAGTGTGGCCCAGGGTGGAAGTGAAAGTTGATAGAACTGCCTCTGCTTTTTCCCTTTTTCTTCTCTTTCCTCACCTTATCACCTGCCATCAAGCTTCCTACCCTAGATTTGCCTCAGTCTTGCCTTTTCTATTGTGTTTGGTGTTGTTCCCTCTACTCCCTTTTTTAGGTTGTGGTATCGTATTTCAAACAGAGGAGTGATCGATCCAATGTGGATTGGCAACTCATTAAACCAGGGATGTAACGAAAACCACCTGACCCGAGACTTGGACTTGAGGGGAAGGTAACTCACTTTCTCTCAATTCCACAATTACTACACTAGATAAACCTTAGTTTAGTGAATTGAAGTTAGCCTTAGGTGTAATAGGACTCCTAGTTATTGTGCGTGATCGTATCCTGAGGTATCGTATCCTGAGGTGCTCCCTGTCGGTTGTTGTTTCTCATTGTTGTTGTCAGAGGTCCACTTGGAGTATATATCCACAGCTCATGACCACGTGTTACATCCCCATGCAGGTTTCAAGATCATAACCGATGCTTGTTGTGGGTTAGGTCAGTACAGAGGTTGGATGACACTTAGTGGGTGGGTCATATTGCATAATTAAGTCAAAAGTTTACCTCTTTTTTCACTTTATTTTCGAGTTCATTGGCATCCGTGGTGTCAATGTAGCATTGTGGCTCGGGGACTCTCACCTGTGAAGAGTTTCCTAATTGCAGTAATCCAGACCGCCTTTCATTCCTTTAGTTCAAAACTCGGTCGAATATGTCGTTAACATTTGTGGTGGATCGACGAGAGTGACTAGAATGGATTGTCATTTTGTTTTTCATTTCTTGAGTTGGCTTACGTGGTTGGTTTAGTAGAGGAGAATAGGTATGTTGAGTTGAATAAACCAGGAGCACAAGCAAGCCCCTCAGCAGTACCCTTGCTCTAGGAACTCCGTGCCCCTATGACCTGCCACTTCTCCTTGGACTTTCCCACATTGTGAAAACCCTTCCTTTTGATTTCTAATACCAGACTTAAAACCTCAAGTGTAATGAATAACCATCGATTGGCAGGGAGTGGGACTTTGGACGATGAAATAGCTAAGACAAAAGTTATGTATGACGGAAACAATGTTTGATAGGAAACAAACTGGTGTTTGAGATGAGAAATGACTATAGGAAGAAATTAAGCAACTTGGTGTCTTACCATCCTAACCCAGGCGGGAAAACTGCATGAACTAAACGGGTACCGTTCTACTCGGTCCCCTCTTGGGAGAGGCCCCTCCTTCCACTCCACGGTAAAAGAGGTAAACTTGGTCTCGATCCTACATGCCGACCCATGGTCACCTATCAAATGAATGGGATGATTGACTGAACAACTTCTCAATACGAATCCTTCATCTTTATTTGGGAGTCAAAGATTGGATTTTGTATTGGCATACCAATGATTTGGATTAACTGGCCCCATATCTCTTTCTGTAGATTTCCTACATGCTCTTGGAAGTGGTTGGACTACCTCTCTCTTCTCTGCCACCATCCCCTCACATACGGATAAGGGAGTCTTTTTTTCATTAAAAGGAATAAGCTAGGGATCATTTGAACTTATCACCTACCATGGAAGAACCTAACTCTAAAGGGAAAGAAAATAAATTTTTTTAATTTAATGGAAGACTATGAAATTATAAGATAAGCAAAAAGCACACGAAATGATTTATGGTAAACCCCATCTGTTTCATAGTATATTTCTAACGGCGCAAAACTTGCAACAACCCTAAAGCGCTAGGTGCTGGACGACATGTGGCAGAAAAAAGTGACTAGTGCACAAGATGTTGTGGTTCATTTTTGATGCCATGTGTCACCCAACACCAGGCACTTTAGGGTTGTTGCAAATTTCTGCGGCATTTGTCTAGGAACGACTAGGATAGTGAAAATCACAGTTTTGAAAGCTACACTGGACCAGGGGGTCCAACCTGATTTGATCGGAATCGGCATCCTAAACGGTTGTATTACAACTTAAAATTGTAATCTGGTAGAAACCACATATAAGTCAGTAAAATCGATGAAAACCGACTGGTTTTTCAATGAACCTAGTTCTAATAAAACCAATAATTTATTTTAGCAAAAAAAAAAAAAAAAAGAGATGTGTCTTTTCAAATGCTAGTTCCACTTTCCATGAATTGTTTTAAACTAGTTGTCTCGACTTTCTTAGATACATAAGGTGGTATAATTCTTCTTTGTGTTGGGTTTGTGTCGGGTTCACGGATTATGTATGTATTAATTCATGTTGGCAAGTCGGATTCGCGTCATGTCAAGATAAGGGTATATGACTATATGACTCAACTCGAAACTGACCCATCTATTAATCGTTTCAATACGGGTCAACTCGCTTTGACCCAAAACACGTTTACAGTCAACCTTAACCTGTTTATTTTGTGTTGGGTTTACGTCAGGTTCACAGGTCGTATCAAACATTGCCACCCCTAATCACACTAGCTTATGTTTCCTGGTTCCATTCAGGATCCGTCCAAGAAAACAACAGTCTTAGTAATTTTCTTCTTCTTCAGTGGAAAAGCATATGTCATTAATCTTAATTAAAAGACATGGGATTTAAACATGCTTTATCTCTTACGGTCCTTCATTCTAAATATATTTTTTTATGTATGTGAAGCTTTCCTTATAAATTATATTCAAACAACCCATCATGAGAGGATATGGAGGGAAATAGTTGACGGACCTATAAATCGATGTGGTTGGTCCAGTCCAATCAGACCAATGATATGACCCGGTCAACCCAATGAAGATAATTTACCTAAAGAAGAAAGATTTAAACTTTAGGTCCACTGCCTGCCAAAGAAAAAAAAACCATTAGATCCATCTCTCAAATGTCAAACATGCCATGTCTTAAATTTGTTCAGGTTAACTATCCAGTTGAACTAGTCAATTTAGTTGCGTGCGTCTGTAATTTGCAACTTTGCATCACACATTAGTCACAACAATTTTTGGTCATAAAAAATCATTTCCCTTTCATAGTTATGTTTGGCATGGTATAAATCATATATATATAAAGCAAAACTAAAACATCTTTTTCTATTAAAAATACAGTTTGGTTGTCCAATATGTTATTGAAATGGAAATAAATGTTCTGTCCAGGATTTGGCGACCAGGACATCAAGGGATGTCATATGGAATAAAATGTATATTTCTATTCAAAAAATGCATCACCCACCCATTTTATTCCATATTAGGTGGTCTGGTGTCTTGGACACCATCCTGGACAAGACATTTGCTCCTGAAACGTGTGAAGTAGTCTAAAAGAATGTCCATCATGGTTCTAAAACTCGTCTGATTCGGGTTTGGATCGCCGGGATCGGTTGGGACCGATCTCGAGTTTGGGTGATAATCATTTTTAGCAAAGGATCGGGCGATCCAAGGTCTGGATCGTCGGATTGGGCGATCCAGAGATCCAGACCCTGGATC
>JAOXJP010268901.1:0-20335 GCA_025762735.1 Platanus orientalis | reverse complement strand
TTTCTTATAAAGTTTTAAGTTTTAGTTGTTTTAATTTTAGGAAAGTGAGTTTTTAGTTTTATATTTTAGAAAATTTGACAAATAAGTTTCCAATTTTAGCAAGTTTTAATTGTTTAAGGTTGTAAGCCTATTTAAAGGCAACCCCTCCCTATAATTTTACAATGAATGAATGAATGAAATTGATTAATAGAGAATTTTCTTGCTTTCTAGCTCTTGGCTAGTGTATTGTTCCTTTGTGAAGTCTAAAAATCAGGTGTGGTTTTCCCCAAATGTGAATTCCTTGGGTTTATGCGAGTTTGGTGGAGGCCAAGATCCCCTATTTTGAGTTTGAAAAAACTTCAAATCAAGTCTTTATCTTTTCTTTTTCTCGTTTCTTATTTCTGCGGCATCACTTTGAATTTTTTTGATACTCTTGGCCATCATTCTACATCATCTTTGGCACCATCACTATTGTGCTGCATCAGAAATGTAATGGAGTAGCCACTGTTTTATGGGTTCCATAAAGTAGATCTTGTAAACCAGATGTTTGACTCAATTGAATGATCATAACATTCCAATCTATTTGCATTTTGGGTTCCCAAAAAGCATATGGCAATGCCTCTAGGAAAACATATGTTTATGGTCATCCGATTGGTTTTGGTTTTTGGCATAAGAGATCCTCTAGGTGGGGCCAAATGAGGTGTGGGTCTCTAACTGTCTATACACTGCATGTTCTTGTATTGCTATACTAGTAGATTGTCATCATGGTCTACCTTAAAGATGCCCTTGATTTCTGCTAAAAACAATTTTATTGAGAGATCTGTATTTGATTTATTTTCTATAGGTTGTCCCTGGTTACAATCTAATAGAGCTCTATATTTGACATTGATAGGTTGTCGTGTACCTGTTCAAGTTTCAAACTGCAGAGCATGGACCATGCTACAATCATCCCACATTGGAAGGTCTCAAGGATATCTCATGAACAATAATGTTAGAACCATTGGGGTAGTATCAACATCTTATCAGAGACCTGACAGAAAGTTTCTTGTGAATGCTACCTCTGAACACCCTTTAGAATCTGAGCCTGAAGCTTATAATCCCAAGAGCACTTGGGAATCTATACAAACTGCCTTAAATGTTTTCTACCGGTTTTCTCGGCCCCACACAGTTGTAGGCACAGTTAAGTTCAAATCTGATATTGTGATTTTTCTTTTAATAAAATGCCACATTATCTGGTCTTTTCTACCATTCACTAAGTGTGAATTTTATTTGTGAGTTCGATTTATTTAGATTTTCCTGTAGTTTGCAATCTAGAAAGAAGAGCAGGCTTACAATTACTTTTTATAAGCAGGCATTGAGCATAGTCTCGGTTTCTCTACTTGCTGTCAAGAGCTTGTCAGATTTTTCTCCATTGTTTTTCAGGGGATTATTGGAGGTAATGCTCTCATATGTTTTGATCAACTTGAACTTTTTACTGGATTACTTGATGAAGTTGTGTTTTATCACAAATTTCTCTCTTTCTCTCTCTTCAGGCAATGGTTGCTGCACTTTTGATGAATGTTTACATTGTCGGCTTGAATCAATTGTTTGACATAGAGATAGACAAGGTAACTCATGTGAAGATGGTTTTAGTGTACAAATTCTACTTGCAACATGTTACACATGAAGAACGAAAGTAAGGAAATCTTACCTGTTAAGGATGGTCTACTAATATCATGAGGTACACATGGGAAACACAGATGCTGGGGATGGGTTCACCACTCAGCATTTCCCAACCCTTAAATCTCCTAAACAAAGAATCGACCAGATTGTGATCATTGAGTGATATTGTTATCTCATTTATTGACATTTTCTAGACCATTCGTAATGTTCTTCTATTCATGCAAAAAAACGTAATATATCAGATGTCTTCGATGACAATCTGTGGCTTTGGCTTAGGAGAACACTTAAGTAGGATGTAGTGTATGATTGGGTTTGTTCTAAATCCCACACCCTGCATCTGTGTCATTTTTTCTGCTTGGGCCTTCGGTGGACTATTCTTATGGATGCTTAATCGTCCTCAAAGAAGAGATTTATGAAGGAAGTTATGTTGCAAGAAATTACTGGTCACCATCTCTTCCTTTTGTCTTATAATTTTAACTGTTTAATTTGCCAACTCTGGTTTTAAATAGATAACTCAATTCTTCTTTTCAGGTTAACAAGCCGTATCTTCCACTTGCATCAGGAGAATATTCTGTTAGAACGGGTGTCGCAATTGTTCTATCTTTTGCCATTATGGTATTTCCAATTAAGCAGTGTTTCATTGAATAGTTTTGATTAGAAACTAATGCTTGAAATACATTTTAATGTATAATGGTCCTGTAACTATCTCATTTTATGTGGTAGAGCATGTAGAGATTCTAACAATGGTCCAATTAAGCACATAATTTTTCTGCGTGGGATCATTCCATGGTTGAATTGAATAATGGAAGGGCATCTTCTTTTATTTTTGGTGAAGAAACTGTATTTTCTAAGAAAATAGTTCTGTTCTAAACCTGCTTCCAAAATGAAAAAAAAATCATGTATAATTATAAAACAATACATGCATGCTAAAATTAAAGAGGAGTCTTTTCTCTGTTTAATTGCCTTCTGTTTTTTACCATTCCCAAAGCTTTTCTAATCAAAGTGACTAAAATTAAAATAAGAACCCATTCTTACTGACCTTATATAATATTTCATTGTTTCCTGTTCCGACTGAAATTTGTATTTCTTCTCTCTTCTTTTTCTTAAGATGAGATGATAATCATATCAACAATTTCTCCTTTTTTATCCTATCTTGTCTTTCTCCTCCTCCTCATCATCACCATTATTTTAATTGTAATTACAATAAAGAAATAGAAAAGAAAGGGGATAAGAAATAAATTCCTATGTGCTTTTCCTTATTTTCTATATACACCCTGTTTTCTAATTTATACCCTTTTCTTGAAATTTCTATATCCTATATTGGATTTCCACTAGTAAGAACCTGCAGTTTTCCTTCCAGAAAAAGTAACCACTTTGTTTTATTTTGTGTCTGACCTCCCCCCCGCCCCAACCCTAAATTGTTTGATGTTTGCTAGTAATCATGCATGCTAACCCTTAGTCTTCCAATTTCTAAGAGCTATGTGTTGTAGTGTTATGGGTATATGGGAATATGGGATCAAACATGTGAGGGTACATATGTCTAGTATTGTACAAGGCTATACTTGTAAATTTCTCTCTCATGTATCCTTGTGTTGTATCCCTCTTTTATAATATATGAAAGTATGTGAGAGGAGCTTACACCTTTCCATACGTATTCTTCTCATAATCCTATTTTCTTCCCTCACTTTCAAACCCTAACAAACTAAACCACAAAAATCTACTTGGTGAGCCAGGTTCTCTGAGAAAATATTAAAGTTTCATCTCGCAGTGTTGACGTCGGCATTCCATACAAACTGCTACAGTGACAGAGGTGAAGTTTTTTTAGATATTGATACATCATGAAATAAGGTAATATTTGAGCACTTTTTTGGGATTTTTAGAGGCATGCAAGATTATTCTTAATATTTTTTTCTTTAAACAATACAAATGTCGATAATCTATTGGGGCTTTTTTTCCTGAGGTTTATTTGGAATGGACTAATCATTTTTTAGCAAGGAATGTTATGAAAGAATTTTCAAGTTGTTTGGATACAAATTAAAGAAGTTGTTAGGTTTTTCATATGGGTTGTTTATTGTCTAGCATGAACGACAGTCCCTGTCCTTTCCTTTCCTTTTTTGATCTGTTGCTCTCTTGTTGAGATTTGATTGAAATGGAGTGATCCTCTTACACTTTAAAATACTTTGAATCATGTTTTAAGAAAATGATTGAAGATTTAGAGGTTTGTGACGTTTTTTATTATTTTTGGTTAACACTACAATAAACAGTAATCATGAACAATGATTGTGAACAGTATTGCGTACAATGTTTTGGAAAACTAGTGTTTTTATTTAACTGTGGCTGAGGTTGTTGGTGGAAGTGTTGTGAAGCCTCTATGAGTGCCGTGGGTTTATTGGTAATGTGTTATGATCTCTAGCAGTCCTAGGGTTTGTGGATTTGAATATTGGCAGCTGTGTCTACTGTCTATAGGCTCTAGTGCTATAATTTAAGCTTTTCTTAAGGAGTTTTTGGTTATAGTTCATGATTCTTGGTGTATTGTGAGGATTCAACCAGTTGTGCTATTCTCCGTTGTATTTTATTTCTTTTTCAAGTTTTGAGGATTAGTCAATATTGAAGCTTTTCACACATATGTCTATGTCCAGTCCTTTAGATTTTCCCTTGGCAGAAATAGCTTCTACATGGAGACTTATGGCATAGTTTCAGTATAATGGCATCTCCTTCTCCTGTTTTGGTCTCTTCTCATAGTTTTCTACCTAGTCATCCTTGGATTATTGATTTAGGGGCATCTCACTGTATGATTGCATGTCTAGTCTTTTTTCTTCTTATCGTGTTTGTTATGGTAGAGACAAGGTTCGCATTGTTGATGGCTCCTTGTTATCTGTCATTGGTATTGCATGCATTCCTCTTTCCTTTTATCTTCATCTTTTTTGTTTCTTGTTCTCAATTTTAAGTTGAGCTTTGTTTTAGTTAGTCATATTACCAAAGCTTTGACTTGTCGTTATGTTCTTTTCTTTGTATTGTGCTTTTTAAGACTTGAAGATAGGGAAGATGATTGGTAGAGCTTATAGGCCATAAGGATTAGGGGTCCCTTATTGATGATTGTTCATTACTTGCCTCTACAGTTCAGCAAATGCCATGAGCATCAATTATAGTTCAACAACCACCCTCACCTTCTATTCCTTCCTCTTCCAGTATGATTAGCTTCTTTGGTAACATTCTTGTCTTGGTCATATCTCCTTTCCCATGTTAAAAAAAACTATTTTTGGGATTATGTTCTTTTGTATCAGATTTCCACTGTGAAACTTGTGAATTGACCAAGCATTATTATTCTTCTTATTCCCCTAGTACAAGTAATAGTACTATGCTATTTACTCTTGTTCATTCCAATGTGTGGGGGGACCTTCTCTAGTCGCTGCTTTGTTTGGCTTCCATTATTTTGTGACTGTTGTTGATGATTACTCCAAGGCTACTTGGGTTTATTTGTTGAAATCCAATAATGAGGTTTTTTTGGCCTTTCAGTTGTTTTACAAATTGGTCAATACTCAGTTTAATACTAAGCTCAAGGTTCTTCGTTCAGATAATAATGGGAAAAATATGTTCCATGCCTTTACCTTTTAGCTCTCTTAGCATGGCATCCTTCTTCAAATTACTTGTCTTGACACCCTTAAGCAAAATGGAGTTATTGAGAGAAAGAATCATCATCTTTTTGAGATCACCTGTAACTTGTTCTTCTATATGCATGTTCCCAAAGTTTTCTATGCAGATGCCCTTCAAACTGCTGCTTACTTGATGAATCATATGCCTTCATGGATTTTGGGTATTAAATGTCCCCTTGAGCTCTTATGTTCGTCTCTTGGGGCTTCTCTTCCTTCTAAAGTGTTTGGTTCTATTTGTTATTTTGATGTTCCTAAATTTGATTGCTCCAAGTTAGACCCCAAGGTTTTTAAATTCACATTCCTTGGGTATAATCTGAATCAGAAGGGATACAAATGTTACCATTCCTTTACTTGGAAGTACATTATTTCCATGGATGTTACTTTTCATGAGACTGTCTCTTTCTTTTACTCTATTTAGCCTCATCTTTAAGGGGAGAGTAGAAATGAAGGAGAAAGTGAGTTGGCTCTTCCTTTTCATGTTTCTTCATATATTTTTTTTATGTTGATGGATATTGTAGCTAGGGGAAGACAGAACAAGTAGTTTTTCAAAAGAAAACGAACCAATGACAACCACCTAAAAGAAAGCTTAGGTGAAAGGTTTCACAGAGGTGTTTGTTCGGTGTAAGAGAAGAGTTGCCCAAGTCTTTAAATCTCATGTCCCTCTCTAACCGGTCACTTCATCTCCAGGTATTGCTCCCTTTATGTCTCATGATGGTTTCCATCTTCCTATTGCCTTTAAGAAGGGTACTCGAAGAAAAGAATAATCTCTCTTGTACTCAACATCTTATTGCTAACTATGTTATGATTCCTTGTCTCCCAAATTTAGGGCTTTCTTTACCTTTTAGTTCTATGTTTCTATTCCATGTGGTGTATTCCAACCTTAGTAGAAAAGAGCAATGGAGGAGGAAATGCAAGCCTTAGGGAATAACAAAACATGGAATGTTGTAGATCTCCTATGAGGAAAAGAGCCTGTAAATTATAGATGGGTGTTCTTTGTGAAATTGCAACCTAATGTCACAATAGAGTGGTATAAGGCAAGATTAGTGGGCAAGGGCTATACACATTCATATGGGGTTGATTATCAGGAGATCTTTGCCTCTATAGCAAAGATGAATTCCACCCGTATATTGATCTTCATTGTTACTAATTAGGGATGGCCACTACTACAACTTAATGTCAAAAATGTCTTTATGGAGACTTTGAAGAGGAAGTTTACATGAGTTTGCCTCGTGTTTTTTAGTATTCTACCGGCAGAAGGAAAATATGTTGTCTTAAGAAAGCTCTTTATAGCCTCAAGCAATCTCCTAGAGCATGGTTTAAAAGGTTTCGTGGTGCCATGCTCAAGAATGGTTATAAATAGTGTCAAGTGAACCTCTTTGTTAAGCATCAGAGAGGGAAGGTGATAGCTTTTATTGTTTATGTAGATGATATTGTTGTTATAAGTGATGATTAATGTGAAATCAACGACTTGAAAGCTTTTTTGGGCAAGGAGTTTGAGATTAAGGATTTAGAGCTTCTCAGATACTTTATTGGGATTGAGATTGCTAGATCCAAGGATGGTATCTTCTTATCATAGCACAAGTGCTAAATATTCTCTAGGACTTTGGGATGTTAGGGTGTAAACCTTGCGAGACTCCCATGAAGTTTAACCATTGCTTGCAAGCAGATGAGGGTCATCGGCTAATTGATATTGGTTAGTATCAAAGATTGGTAAGAAAGCTTATCTATTTGATCTTAACTAGACTGGACATTTCTTATGTTGTTAAGGTTGTTGTTAGTTTATGCATGTTCCCACGAAATTGCATCTTGAGGCAGTAAGAAGAGTCCAAGTCAAGGGTTTTTGTATGGTAGACATACGGATCTTAGAGTTGAAGCCTTTACGGATGCTGGTTGGACTAGTTAAATGGATGATAGGATATCCACTTTTGGCTACTACACCTTTGTTAGGGGTAACCTGGTTACTTGGCACAACGAGAAACAACCCATTGTAGCACGATCGATTGTTGAGGCCAAGTTTAGAGTTACAACTCACAGGATCTATGAGATGTTTATGGCTTCCTGAGAGAATTGGGATTCAGCTCCCAAAGTCTTCTGCGGCTGTATTGTGACAATAAAGCTGTCATTAGTATTGCTCACAACCTTATCCAATATGATAAGGCCAAACACATCAAGGTTGATAGATACTTCATCAAGAAAAGTTACAAATTGGGCAAATATGTATTCGCTTTGTGAAGACTGAAGATCAGTTGGCCAGGGTATTCGCAAAAGGTCTATGTAGTCCCAGTTTTAGTAGGATTGTTGGCAAGCTTGGTATGCATAATATATACATATCAGCTTGAGGGGGGAGTGTTGCAGTGTATGGGTGAATGAGATCATAGATGTAACGGTACATATGTCTCGTATTGTAGAAGGGTATACTTATAAATATCCCTCTCATGTATTCTTGTATTGTATCCCTCTTTTATAATATATTAAAGTATCTGAGAGGAAGCAACAATTTGCCATATGTATTCTTCTCCTAATCTTCTTCATCCTCACTGTCAAGCCCTAACATTCTAAACCACAAAAAGAAATCTACTCTATGGAGCATCATAATAAGTGCCATGATTGAGTTATAAATAAAGTTACGTCTTTCATCTCTATTTGCACCTATGGTACCATTCTTATAATATTCTCTTTCATTTTTGTATCTACAAAACCTGCTCTGGTTGGTCAAACTTTAATTTGTGTTAGACTTAATCATCTATACAGAATGCAGACTTTAGAATGCAATGCTCTTCCTTTGGGGTAGTTGGTATAAGGTTTGAGAGACTTTTAAACATGTAAATTGTAACCTGGCTAAACTATGATATTAATCTATGTTTTTCCTTTGCAGAGTTTTTGGCTTGGATGGGTTGTTGGTTCATGGCCATTATTTTGGGCCCTTTTCATCAGTTTTATACTTGGGACTGCATATTCAATCAATGTGAGTCTTCTCCTTAAGTTTGGGCTAACTCTCATCAAATTTGACGACTGCTCCTTTATTTACTCTCAGCATTTATTATATTCAACTTTATCTCCTAATCTTTTTGCACACAATATGTAGAAAATAACTAAGTTTACCTATAATTAGTGGAAGGCACCTGTGATGCATGGATTGTGAAAGTAGTTACACTGCATAAACAAAATGTAATGCATATGTATAAGAGGAGAAACACTTAGGTGGCAAGGTACTGATTGGTTTAATAATCAGCTACTTCCTGGATGGGTCCTAACACATAAAATTTGATTTGATAACCGCAAATCTCTGATTTATGATTTTTTGGCAAACTGGTTTCTGATTTGACAGTCCAAGTTGCTTTCTATGGTCAGGAAGGATTTCCTAGCACATAAGACACAACCACTAGTAATCAGAACCGTTCATGTGTTAGGAAAACTTTAGATTGGTCATGTAATAGTAATCACTGTGTCTTAACAATCCTAAACAACTGGTCAATGGAACATTGGTCGCTAAACTGGTAGGTAAAGATACTGTCCAAAAACACTCCCATTTGGATTGCTAGAATCATTCAAATAGTGTGAATCTTGTTTGTATTTTAACACAAGCTGGTAAAGATTAATGATCTTGAACACTTTATGGTTTAATCATTACCCATGAAAGTTATACATATTCAAATATATATACATATATGCATATACTTGGTGGATAGATTGATGACCAAAAGATACCGTAGAGCGACCATTTTAGTTATTTTAGGTTAATCATCCATAAGAAATGAGAGATTGGAGAGGATGCTGTCTATTATTAGAACAGTTCGATGAACGGGGGAGGTGCTTCTTGTGGATGGTAAAATTCTACCACATAATCAATCCGACTTGGTCTTCTTGTTTTTTTTATTTGGTTCATTTAGAGTTGACAATTGAATGTTGTGATGCTTCCCTTGGGATGTTCCTTGCACCGGTGTGGTACCTACCGAATGAAGTCCGACGATCAAGTTAACAGGGTTTGTATTTTTTGGGTGAGGTTGATAGAAATTATCTCGATTTTTAGTTGCCACCGCTTGCCTCTAGAGGGCGAGCATTGTGTCTTATTTATAGAGTTTGATGAGGCTTGATCCGTTTCTTTAAGGGATTAAGATCTTGACCTCTTTCCTTGAATCATGGGAGGATAGGATCATATCTTGTTGAACTATTTTGACCGCTTCTAGATGAGTTGTTGGAGTGGAACTCACAGATGGATCTTGTATTGAATATATCTTTGACCTGATGGATGGTCTGTTATATTTGTTGTGCTAGAATCACGTAGCTTGTCATGTTTAGCTGTGAGTCTACATGCAATTGATATGTCGGGACGTCTTAAGTTTGGCTTGCTTTGCATGAGGTTTTGAACTAGCTTAATTTGGTCTGGTTTAGAATGAACCAAACCATGGATGGACCTGGCTTAGATTTGCCACTTGGTAGCGTGCGATTGATGGGTGTTTTTTTCCCACTACAATTGTCCCCCCCCCCCAGTTCCCCGTTTCTTTAAACATGGTGAGGAATGGGGAATTGTGCTGGCTTTTTAATTCCTTTTGCTTTAGCATTAATGTTGATGGACATGCGCCTGAGGAGAGAGGTGACAAAAGTCATTTGAAGTGACTTGAGGTCGGCGAGCTATAGTTGTTTCTTCATCAGATTTTGATCTTGGAATATGTTTCCTTCTAAAGATTTAACAAGTGATTGAACAACTTCCTTGCTTGTTCCTTCATGAGTGGAATATTATCTGCCATATTAATGGCAAGAATCGTCATTTAGTCTTTCAAGGTGCCTTGAGCCATTCGCATGGAATGATGTAGGCGTCTTTTGATCTCCCCAAGTTTGATTATAAATCTCTTCCCTTAGTTGGGAGTTTTAGTTTGCTTCTTTCTTGCTTTTGAATTCTAGTTTTGATGCTTTAAGATAATGCTTGCATTTAACGTTCCTTTTGGAAACTCTGGTCTCACTAATGGTTCTTCTTCCAGGCAACCAAACATCCATGTTAATGATTGGGTGGTTATTGTCACCAACTCTATCTATGACAGTGAAAAGGTGGCTATGGCAGTGGCTGAGGGGATGATACTTTCCCGAGATAGGGAGCACTTGGAAGGGATGGTTGACGAGGAAGCTATCATTTACGCCCTTTTGGTTAGTGTGAGGGTGTCTCTCTCTTCCTTTTCTTTCTTTTTTTCTATTGACTGTGAGCGACCTTTCAGGCTTCCAATGTTGTTGCCGAGTTGACTCAACGGTTTTATCTTCATAGCTCCAACTATAATCTGGTGCATGGAGAGAACACAACCCTTCGGAGATAGTTGGAGGAAGATCGGCGGGTTTCTGAGTGCCTTAGTACTGAGCTGCGTGGCTTCCTTGACACCTCCAAGAGGTCTATTGATGCTCTGGAGAGGGAGGAGCTGAGAGATGAGGTGTCCCGGTTAAGGAGGGAGCAAAAGAGGGCAGGCTAATGAGGGGCAAGGTGGAGTTACGGATGGTTCGCCGGATGTTGTCCCGATTGCTTAAGGATCTTCTTTTTACCTCTATGAAGATTTTCTTTTTTCCTCTTCTGGTATTCGACCAACTTCAGGGCATCTTTGCTTTTTTTCTTTTGTGTAATCTCTTTTTCTCTTCCCCGGGTTGCCTTCTTTTTGTCTTTCTTCCTTTCTTCTTTTTGTATAAGCCATGTCGCCTGTAATCTTTTCTTTTCCTTCTTTGAATAGAAGACTTGAGACTCTTTATATGAATATGTTGTGATGGATTGATTGCTTTGCGGATGAGGCCTTTTCATGCTTTGATGGATATGGGTCTGGTAGGGTGGCCTGTGCACCTAGCAAATAGGGCTTTTCTTCTTTTCTTTTCTTTTTTAGACGAAGTTTGCAACATGTCCAATTGTGGGGTTTTAGTTCTTAGCAGGTAGGGCTTAGTATGCTCCACTTAACGAAATTAATGATATATCCATAGTAGGGCTTTGGTGCCTATTTGTTCGATTCTAGGACTTTTGTGCCAATTAGACTAGAGCTTGTTTGCCTAACCTAGAATGGTTGCTTTCAAAGTTAGGTGTGTCTAACTATTCGATTCTAGGACTTTTGTTTCAACTAGACTAGAGCCTATTTGTCTAACCTGGAAGGGCGTCTTCCAAAGTTTAGGGGTGCCTAGCTATTTGATTCTATGACTTTTGCTCCAACTAGACTAGAGCTTGTTTTCCTAACTCGAAAGAGCTGCTTCCAAAGTTAGGGGTGCTTAGCCATTCGATTCTAGGACTTTTGCTCTAACTAGACTAGAGCCTGTTTGCCAACCTTAGGTTGGTTTTGGAGCTTTGTACCCCTATTTAATCTTTTTCGGGAAAAGACAATAATTTAAAGGAGAAAAGTACTTTATTGATGATATTTTTTCAAATGAGTTGTATTCCAGGGTCCGAGGAATTGTCTTCCATCCAATGTCTGGAGTTTATATAATTCATAAAAAAAAATGTTTGGAGTTTATATACTCCTAAATCTCTTTTTTCTTGGATTAAGTAGGGCTCTTCTTAGCTTTGGTCCATTTTGCCTTGGCCAGGTTCCTTAGTGTTCTCGAAGACTCTTCTAATGACCAATTCTCCTTCCTAAAATTCTTTCTTTATGACATTTTGATTGTAGTATTTCTTGAGCTTTTGATATAGGCTACAATCCTGACCTGAGCTTTTTCTCTTTTTTCTTTTAGTAGATCTAGACATAGAGCAAGTTAATGCTCATTATCTGGAGTATCTGCAATTGTGGTTCGTAGTGTGGGCTTTTGTACCTCAATTGGTATGACAGCATCTATGCCATAGGCTAGAGAAAACTGTCTCTCCCATGGGCTGCCTTTTGGTGGTACGGTAGGCCTATAACAATGCTAGTAGTTCTTCGGTTTATCTGCCTTTAGCTGTTTCCAAGCGTTTTTTGAGACAGTTAAATATTATTTGTTGGATGCCTTTGCCTGGCGATTTGCTTGAGGATATCTTGGTGTTGAGTAGTGGTTGGCTATGTTGTACTCTTTGCAAAAACTTCTGAATTGTCTGCTATTGAATGGTTGTCCATTATCTGTGACCAATGCTCTTGGGATTCCAAACCTGCATATTATGTATTTCCAAATAAAAATTTGGGCTCTGTTTCTCTTATCTTGGCTTAGGCTTTTGCTTTTATCCACTTGGTGAAGTAATTTGTAGCCACCAAGAGGTATCATCTTTGACATAGGGCTGTTGGTAATGGACCCACAATGTCTAGTACCCATTGTACAAAGGGCCACGGATTGGTGATGGGCATGAGTTCTTGGACCGGTTGATTAGTCATTGGTGCATACCTTTGATATTTATCACATTTCTTGATAAATTGTTGCGTGTCTTTTTGCATGTAGAACCAGTAGTATCCTTGAGTTATTGCTTTGTGGGCCAGGGACCTTCCCCTAGCATGATTTCCACATTCTCCTTCGTGGATTTCAACAAGAACATATTGAGCTTGCTCAGGCCCTAACCATTTTAGGTAGGGCCTAGTGTAGGACCTCCTATAGAGTTGGTCGTTAATGAGGGTGTACCTTGTTGCCCTTTGACACAACTTAGACTCCTTATTTCCTTTGGGTTAAACTTCGTGTTGAAGATACTGCATGATGGGGTCCATCCAAGTGGGCTTGGATTTGATCTACTCAATGTGGCCCACCTGCTTATTTTCTGATATACTCAGTTCTAAGAGGTGTATTACCGGGATGTCTCGTCCCTTTTTGGTTTCTAGTGTTGAGGCAAAGCTAGTGGGAGCATCAGCATGGCCGTTTTGTTCTCATGGGAATTGTCGTTGTTAGAACAAAGATTTTGGTTGTAGGGATTTGATAAGACAATGGAGTAATAATGCCTGAGTCACAGATCATGCTTTCCTTAAGACAATATTCGCCCTCTACTCCATTCTTAATAGAAACAGAGACTGCAATGAGTCAACAAACTTGTCTCTAGGATAAAACAGTCCCAATTGAAGTTGTGTTGTTGATTGACAGTTTGTAGTACCGTGAGATCAACCCTTGAATACCAATGGATAATCTTCCAGAATTGTATAAAGAGAAATCAATGGATTTTAACAAAAACACTGAAGTTTGAGAAAGAAATGAGAGAAATGGAAAATCTGTAGTGAAATTTACGTTTGGGTTTGCCATTCTTTTATAAAAATCGTAGGGACACCTTAAGATGTGTCCTCAGACTTCTAGACACCCTTTCATTTTTGAACAGTCATGTGTGAATGTTTGTAGTTACATTGGATGTGGCTCCTCGTTTTCCCATGAATGAAAACGCAAAAATCGCAAGGTTTCCGTTGCTGATTTTCGTCCAAAGGAGCGTCCCTATTGATCGAGCATATGCCCGATTGATCAAACCTAGACCTTCTAATTGATTAGCATACGCCCGATTAATCAAGCCTAAGCCTTTTGGTAGATCGGCATACAGGCCTAGCCGCTCCAATTGATTGGGCATATGCTCGATTAATCGGGCCTTACCCTTTTGATCGATCGGCCATGTGCCCGATCGGTCCCTCTAAACTAAAAAATGTCCAACAGTCACAACTTTATATGGCGTAACGTTTTCAATTCTGCATGCACCATTTCTAAGTAAGACGTCATCCTTGGGTCCTTGGTTCCATACTCTCCTTCGGTCTATTTGATCACGAGTTAAGAATCGTTGTGTACGATTAGATGCTTTGCTCCAAGGTGGTGAGCCAGCTGAAGTCTTTTGAGTATGGTTTCGTATTCTGCTTTGTTATTTGAGACCGGAAAACCTAATGTTATGGCTTGCTGTAAGACTTCATCTTTTCTGGGTGATGAGTACCACACTTGTGCTTGCTCCTTTCGTGTTAAAGACTCCATCCACAAAGAGTTTCTAAGTTGATTCTAGAAGTCCCTTCCTTTCTATGGATTTTTCTGGTGGCTTTGGTGAGAATTCCACAAAGAAATCTGCAAGGACTTATCCTTTCTTGGCTGTCTGAGGTTGGTAGCGAATGTCGTACTCCCCAAGTTCTATATAGACCTCCATGTTCCTGCCTATGTGATCTTTGAATATTTTGTTGATGAGTCGTTGATAGATGGCGCCTACATTCTTCAAGCCAAATGGCATGACTCGATAGCAATAGAGCCCTTGTTTGGTGATGAAAGAAGCTTTTTCCTGATCTGATGGGTGTATAGGGATCTGATTGTATTTGGAATATGCATCCATGAATGATAAGACCTCCATTTTCTTGGGACAGGATTTGTTGAGGTCAGTGTAATCCATGTAAACTCTATTTTCCATTCTTTTTTTTAGACAACTACTACGTTGGCTAGTCAGTTTGGGTATTACACCTCTCGAATGGCCCTGCTTGTAGGAGTTTTTTGATTTTTTCCTTTATGATGAGATTCCGCCTTAGGGTGAATCTTCTTTGCTTCTATTTAACTGGTGGATAAGATGGATTGACATTTAGCTTATAAGTCAACCTCTGGGTTTATGCCTGGCATATTTGTGAGAGTAAATGCGAAGACATCTTTGCTTTTCCTTAAAAATGTGAGAGAGTTGTTGCTTGAAGCTTTCAGGTTGATGGGCTTTGATTCGAGTGGCATAGTCAGACTCCTCGAAGCCCAGTGTCACTTCATTTACTTCTTCAACCATGGAGGTTGGTGTTCCCCAAAACTAGTTGTTCGCGTTATGGGGTCCGTGTTGAGATTGTTATTGTTCCAATGGAGTAGAGTGTTGTTGTTCAACTCTTATCGCCAAAGCATAGCATTTTTTAGCTAAAGCTTGGTCTCTTCGTACCTCCATTAACCCTTCTAGTGTGGGAAATCAAAGTCATTGGTGATAGGTTGAAGGGACTACCTTCATCTTGTGGATCCATCGTCTTCCTAGGATGGCATTGTATGGAGAAGATGCTTCGACCACCAAAAAGTCCACTATGAGTGTTACTTGTCCGAGGGACACATGTGACTTTATCTTTCCCAAGGCTAGTGTGGGTTGGTCATCGAATTCAACCAAGGGAATGGAATAAGGTTCAAGATCAATTTTTTTTCAAGTTCATCTGATGAAAGGTAGAAGAGAAGTGTATTTCTGCAGAGCTGCCAGTATCTACCATGGTTCTTCTTCAAAGTTGGAGATCTTTAGAGAGATAAGTAGAGCATCATCATGTGGACAATGTAGTTCTTCCAAATCTTGATCTGAGAAGGTGATCAACCCAGATTGTGGCTTTGGAAAAGGTTCGGTCATGATTTTGGCATATTGGGATATATGGAAGATTTGGCACACTTGGGCTGCTTTCCGATGGTGATTTCTTAGTACTGGCTTGGTGGCTTTTGCAATTCGGGGTCCTCCATGGATCGTGGGAATAATAGGATCTATCATTTGATGCTGTTGATTATTGGCCACTTGCATGGAGTGGTGCCTCTCTTATTGAGGAGGACGTGCCACTTGTTGGTTTTTGTCAGCTATGTAGGCCTTCAGGTACCCTCGTTTGATGAGGTCTTCAATTTGTAGTCAAAGGATTTGGCATTTGTATGTCTGTGTCCTTTGGCTTTGTGGTAGGCACAGTGTCTGGACTGGTCCCTGATGCTTAGGTCACTCTTCAAGGGTTTGGGCCACTTCAAGTATAGCTTATGTTTTATCTATTGCAAGATAACTTGTATGGGTGTGTTGAAAAGTGTAGACTCTTAATAGGCTTGGCTCTTATTTTTCTCTTTTTGTTGGGGTTGTTTCTATGTTTCTCTTTGGCAGGACCGAGCCTGGACCTAAAATTTGGCGGCATATCAATTATTGTCGTCACTTGAGGTGGAGCTTCATCTTCTAGCTTTGCATATTTCTCAGCCCTAGCTAGGAGGTTGGCCATGTCCTCTGTATGAGTTTTGGTCAAAGATTGATGTAGCTTGCTAGTATGTGGGAGCCCCCTTTTGAATGCTATGGCTGCGGTCTTCTTGTCGCAGCCTTCAATATGGAGTAACTCCGCTTGGACTCTTCGTGTGTATACTCTCAATGGCTCCTTGCTTCCCTTCTTCATGTTGAAGAGGGTGTCAACATCCTTCCTCTGAGGTCGGCCGTGGACAAAGTTGGCAACAAAAGTGATGCAAAGTTGATGATAGCTATTGATGCTTGAGGGTGGTAACTTATAGAACCGTCCCAGGGATATGCCCTGTAAGCTGAAGGGGTAGACTCTACACATCAGACCGTCGTGTTGTTCCAGAGTCATTACCCATTGGTAATGGTGCAGATGTGCCACGGGATCCGTGGATCCATTATAACTGATGAACTTTGGCATGGTGAAATGCTTGGGTATCGATTGATCCAAGATGTTTGGGCCAAAAGGAGACTGTCCACATCCTAAGTTATCTATTGAGCAGTCTAGTTTTGAGGAGTCTCAGACCATAGGTTGAGTTGCTTTAAGCGTTTGTCAAACATGGTTTTGACATCCTCTTTGGAGACCTTCTGGTTCAAGGTCTTTTCGGGAGGACGAGAGGTCTCCTCCCCTTCATGGCATTGCTTTGTCCCTTTGTTGTTATTGGTGTGCAAATGAGAAGGGGCGTTGATGTTGATCGGGGCCTACCTCATCGAGTCGTGCCTTCAAGAGGTTCTCCAGGGTGAGCTTTTCTAGTTCTTGCTGGAATTCTTCCCTTTGCTCCCGAAATTGATTCTGGAGAGCTTCAATCTGTGCCAGAGCGACATGTGGAGGAACGTTCGTCTCTTCAGGATGTTCCTCTGGATCAACATGGTTGCTGGCTCAAGTAATACTCCGCAGAGGGACCATCAATGATGGGAGGACTCAACTAGATGGAGATTGCTTCTTAGGTGCAAACATTCCCACAGACGATGCTAAACTGTGGATGGTAAAATTCTACCTCACAATCAATCCGAGTTGGTCTTCTTGTTTTTCTAATCTGGTTCATCTGGAGTTGACAATTGAATGTTGTTGATGCTTCCCTTGGGATGTTCCTTGCACCAATGTGTTATCTACCGAATGACCTCCGATGATCAAGTTGGCAGGGTTTGTATTTTTTGGGTAAGGTTGATAGAGTTACCTCGATTTTTAGTTCCCATCACTTTCCTAAGGAGGGCAAGCATTGTGTCTTCTTTATAAAGTTTGATGAGGCTTGATCCCTTTCTTTGAGGGATTGAATCTCGATTTCTTCCCTTGAATCATGGGAGGATAGGATCATATCTTGTTGAACTGTTTTGACTGCTTCTGGACGAGTCATTGGAATGGACCCCGTAGATAGATCTTGTGTTGAATATATCTTTGACCTGAAGGATGATCTGTTACATTTGTTGCGCTAGAATAATGCAGCTTGATGTGTGTAGCTGTGAGTCTGCATGCAATTGACGTGTCAGGACGTCTCAAGTCTAACTTGCTTTGCATGAGGTTTTGAATCGGCTTTATCTGGTTTGGTTTAGAATGAACCGAACAATGAATGGACCCGGCTTGGATTTGCCACTTGGTAGCGTGCAAATGGTGGGTGTTTTTTGCCCACTATACTTCCAGAATTTTTTGTACTCGATGCATACCCTTTAAATTGATGTGGAATTTTTATTAGATGGCTCTAAGGCCAGCCATGCTTTACCGAGCATACTGTTGGGCAATCAAGAATCAACACTATAGGAATATATGTATATTTGGGAGCATGTCATTATTGTAATACTTCTTACATGTATGTAGAGGTTGGTAGGAATACGTGTATATATGAGAGCATGTCATTATTTGTAATATCATACTAACTTTTACATACATGTAGGAAGTATTACAATAATATACAAGCTCTCATATTTACATGAATTACAAAAGATACTTACATAAATGAGTGTAGCCGATGAGGATGTTGAGATTAATTAGTAAACTAGAAGGGATAAAATTAGAATTGAATGCATTCATGATAACTTAGTGGCAACAATAAGCCATAACAAGATGAGGGAAAGTTGATTGAGATGGTATGGTCATATGAAATGAAGATTAAACCCTGCATTAGTTAGGGCCTTAGGGGCGATATGGGGCAAGTTGAAAGTGTTGGGTTTTTTTTTTGATAAGTGAAATTTCATTAAGAAAGAAGGGATAAGAAATCCCATAAAGAACTACATGGTATTGTTAATAAATTTTATAAAATTGATTCATTTTTATGGACCAAAGATCATCTCATGAATTTTCATAAATTTTTTATGAGAGGATAGAAAATTACTTGCCTTGCAAAAACTAGAGAGAAATTCTTGGATGATGTTAGAGAATTACTAGGCATCGCACCCTAGTGATTTTCCACTTGTATCTTAGAGAAAAAATTAGAAATGATGAAATTCAATGTAAATACTCTAGATTGTAATTATTTTAGCTGATCTATAAAAAATTTTTACTTATCGAAAAAAAGAAGAAGATAATAACGATTCTTAGGTATTTTTGTTCGTAATTAGTTGCATATTTATGTCATGATTCTTTGTTACTTGCATAGTATAGTAACTATGATTTTAGATTTATTTATTTACTTTTATTATTATTATCTATTATCATATTATTTTTATTTCATATCCTAGCCTTCATCTCACACACACACACACATATATATATAGATACTAATCGCTTCTTGTTCGCTTCCACAATCACTTCTCAATCACTTCTTGATTATTTCCCCAATTGCTACTTGTTCGTTACCACGGTCGCTTCTTGATTTCTTCCCAATTGCTTCTTAATTGATTCTTGAGTCCCAATGATTTACTAAGCCTCGCTTCCCCCTTCCCGCTTTCGCATCGTCTCCCACTTTTGCTTCTCGCTCTGGTAACTATGTACTACATATAGGCATGAGGGGAGTATTGTTTTAATAACCTCTTTCATGATATACTGGCTTATTTGAAAATGTTCATTTTTTTTTATGTAGTTATTTGGAAATGTTCATAGCCTTATCATAAATAATTCTTGTAATAGTAGTCTCTTCTTGGCAAGTTTTAGTCATTGGCCAACTTGATGTGCAAGTTGAGATCATGGTTCGGTTTTATGAAATTTTATGTACAGCCAGTCATTGGTCAGCTTGATTTGCAAGTTGAGATCATGGTTTGATTTTGTGATATTTTATGTACAGCCGATAGTCCAACTAAAAGGGTTATTGGTGTTTTAACTTGATGGACTTTGAAACCTTGTTGCAGTTACCATTTTTGAGATGGAAGAGATTCGCTTTGGTTGCAGCAATGTGTATCCTGGCTGTCCGGGCTGTGATTGTTCAACTTGCATTTTTTCTGCACATGGAGGTGGGTTTCGAAGTGGCCCTAGTATTTTTCATTCCTTAACTTATAAGCTACATAGTTCACATCTTTGGAAGATATTTGTTCTTTTAAATCTTTCTTCAATTCTACATTTTTTAGCATCATCTGATTTTCTTATATTTATTATTTAATTTTTTTTTACATTTTTTTCCAGACCGCTGTTTATGGAAGAACGGCTACCCTTACAAGACCTTTGATATTCGCAACAGCATTCATGAGCTTCTTCTCAATTGTTATAGCATTATTCAAGGTAAAACTGTAAGGCTGTCCTAATTAGTATAATAGGGAGATAATTGACACCTGATATTAAGGTAAGGCTATTAACATCTTGAATTTTCAGAGCAGTTTCTAATATGAGGTTTTTTGCCTGAAAGTAAAATGTATTTCTTCTGATAAAAACATGCATACAAGGTGTGTTAAGGGTTGGGTCTTTGACCTAGTGGTAAGGCCAGTGTATCACAATTGTGTCATTGGGGTGGAGATTCTGTTCTATGTCTGACAGCATCTTCCATGTTCTTGTTCGATTCACATAGGTTGGTGATGCAGACAAGCAAGCAAGACTTATGTATGTGCTGCCCCATAAGAGAGCTAGATTCAAGCAAAAATGTTATGCAGGGTTAATAAGGGTCTTATAGGGGGGACACTTATTTTATGTGTCAATGTAATAAGGCCAATAGTGCCAAAGTTTTGTTAGAATTTTTTTTTAGAGTAATCTCGTTTTTTTATGTTTATCCCATTTATTCAAAGGTCAAAACTTGCCATTTTGGCTTATTTTGGTGTCATTAGATAGATTATTCAGTTACCTTTCTAATGAGAC
>JAOXJP010268892.1:0-20335 GCA_025762735.1 Platanus orientalis | reverse complement strand
AAGGCCCATCCCGTGGGGTCCCCTCCCCCCCCCCCCCCCCCCCCCCCCCAAAAAAAAAAAAAATAGTTTCATTATAATCATTCCAAAAGAGAGGCCTTGGTATGCATGATGATCTTCAAGCCCTCAGAGGAGGATACAACACATATACTGAAATTCATGGAACTTAAGAAATGGATACAGTAACTTATGCACATATGCTGGAGTCCTATAATTTCTAAAGTTATTAGGGTTTTACTGAAATCTGTGCCAAAGATAATTTGCACTGCTTCAAGTAAGTCGAATAAATATATCACATACAGGCTACATATTATGCCATTTCCAGGAGATTGTGAGTCATAGTTGACTTTGAATTTGGTATTCTTTAGGGACAATAAGATAGAAAGCTGGTTAAAGGAGTGCCCTTCATACACCTCTCTTTTCAGCCAAGCTAGATCCTCCCTGGCTGTTTGGACTTTGGACAAGGAACTGTACAAAAGCCTCTGCATTCTTAAGCATCTCTACTTTTTTGTACCATATTCTGTGAAAGACTTTCATATGATTTCAGATATTAAACCGTTGAAAATTTTTAAGTCAAACATGTCATTTGATCACACATAATAGGGCTTTTAACCTAGGATTCTCTGTTACTTCCTTCAAAGCTGTGTAGTTACCATTATACCCCACAATTTCCTTAAGAGTTACACAATGGAGCCATCAACTTTCTGAACGTAAATGCTAGAGTGATGTTATAAATAATTAAATCAAACACTGTCATTGCCTTCTTATATACTAGACATTCTTTTCCTTGGAGAATAACACCATGGATCAAGCAATTTTTTGAATATAAATGGATAATGTTTTCCCGACTACTAAGTTGAACAATTCTACATTTTGCAGTTAGGTTTGCATTCATTTGTGAATATGAAAAGAGGGTGGGGCAACATTATTAGAGATATCCCCATATTGTAAGCTTGTGCTGGTTTTTTGGGGACTCCGTGTCCCCTAGATTAATGAATTTTCTCTTATAAAAAAAAAACACAATACTTTACCTTGACAATTTGTAGTTATCCTTCATTGACATTTAGGCTTGGTTTAGTAATTTCTTAATTCATCCTACTAAGTGGAGAGAGAGAGAGAGGAGCAAGTAACATTAAAAGGTTTAAATCTTTTGACCTGCAGGCAGCATGTTTCTAATCGTATAACTATTGGTTGTGGATTATATATATTTTCATTATTGATTTTTATATATGTAGCTCCTGTTGTGGGTTTTAGGAATAAGCTTCTCACTGTCATCTTTATTCACTTCGATTCAGAAATTATGAAAGGATTCAGATGCGATGTGCCTGTCATTGTACTCTCTTGTTCCTAGGAGCCTGCAATGGAGATCCCTCCGGTGAAATGAACAGATGGATACAACGCCTGTAAACTTTGGTTTGCTACACTGTTCCTGCTATGTTAGAATTGTTGACTTCTTGTAAATCTCTAACATTCAGGCTCATACTCAGTAGCCAAGGCTTGCCCTGTAACATATTTCCCTTTCAGGACAGCGAAAAATCAGTTGCAGTCTGATGTTTGTGTTCTTCCTCGGGTGCTGTCACAGTGACTGGGCATGTGTATTTGTAGTAATCTGTGTAACAGTTTGTGGGAGTGTAGTTGTTTCACTTTCAGCTCTCGTCAAGTTGTGTCTAGTTTCAATGTAGTCTTCTTGAAATTATAAGGCTCCATTTTGGTAAGTTTATATTTGCCCAAACAGCCTGTTATTTTTATTGCATATTAAGCGGACTTTGGTTCATGTAGGGTGTAGAAAACATCATTTGGTTGGCCTCCTAAATAAATCTCTCAAATTAACCTATCCAAATGATGATAACCATCCAATCACTCACATTCCTCTGAACCATTAAATAAAAAAGTCAACAAAATGGAACAGTATGATAATTCATATAGGATATTTTGCATGTTTTTCCTGGAGACTCAACTTCCCTGCATAAACCCCATCTACACAAAGGCACCCTATTTATAAATCTTATTCGGGGTCCAAGATAAACATTAGATTGTTCCCATGGCTCAGGTCATTTTGACGGCCTTCAAGGGGCATTATTTACAATTATACCTACTATTAGTAGTAATAATTAGCTTGGGAAGGTCTTTACAGACAGTATAGTGGTTAATAATGGCGGAAAAGATTATATAAGGAAATCTGTTTTTCCCGATGTATTAGGATGGCATTAGGGGGTGAACACATCAGTGCTGAAAAGTGATAAGCACCCCCCAAAAAGTGAAAGTCACTTTTAGGTACTGATATTCAGTCCCCTGATGTCATCCTAATACATCAGGAAAAGCAAATTTCCGTATATAACCCCAGCCCTGACTAACCACGTGATGTGTTTTTGAAGGAGCAAAATCCATGTCCAGGATTTGGTGTCCAGGGCACAAGGTGACTTCCTTTGGAATAAAATGGGTGGGAATTTAAAATTTCATCTAAACCCTGCCCATTTTATTCCATATGAAGTCACCTAGTGTCATGGACTATCTATTTCAGTTTTTGCATTTGGTGCCTCTTTTGGGCACCTACTTTTGAATTGAACACCTTTGTGGATGCTTTTAACCCTGTACACTCCATGTGTCACGGTATCAGCCTGTGGTGCAGTCACGCCAATTTTTAGTCACAGAAAATTCGCTCCTGTTGATAAATACACACATGTTATTAGGGGTGGCAATGTTTGACATGACCCATGAACCCAACACGAAATAAAGCAGGTTAGGGTTGACCCTAAACGTGTTTCGGGTCAAAACAGGTCAACCAGCTTTGACACGATTAATAAATGGGTTGGGTTAGGGTTGAGCAAAATAGTCTTATATCCCTACCTCAACAGGACACGAAGCCGACCCGCTAACACGAATTGCCACCCCTACATATGACAGATGTTTTAACTATTTTCCAGTTTGTCATGCTTAATACAATTAAAGCATGTAGTTTAACGACTTAAGAGGATCTGAGTAGTGTAGGATGTATAAATTAAACAATTATTTTCTTCGATATGATTCTTTTTGTGTGGAGATTTTCAATAATCAAGATGCATGACGTCTTGCAGCACACACGTACTAATAAAAAACGAAAGGATCTTCTGCTGCTGTGAATCAGCAGGAACTTCCTGCTGAGTTTACCTCATCATGACACATGTTTGGAAGGAATTGGGTGAAAAAAATCTAGAGTGATTTACCAAAAAGAATCAGATAGGTGTCACTGTGTGGTTAAATTAGCATGAACTTCAAAAAAAAAACCAGTAGTAGAGGATCCAGGCTTATTTTTAAATATTTTATTTAGATATTTTCTTTACAAAATTAGACAGTTATTATTTATTATCATATGCTTTGAAGAAACAACTCTATATGTCTTCATATTTAAAGGAACGAAATAAATGTTCTGTCCAGACATCAAGGGACTTCACATGAAATAAAATCGGCAGGTTGTTATTCCAATCCATTTTATTCCATTTGACATCCCCTGATGTTCTGGACACCATACTGGATTCCAAATCCTGGACAGGACATTTGCTTCCTGGATTGTATGGAATAGGATAGGGAGAGCCAATGATCCCATATGAAGTGTACGATGCTGGTTTCAAGAAAGTAAAGCCTCAGGTCAAAGTCCTTTTCGACATCCTAATTCTTCGAGGTTACGACCGATATGTTGGGGAGCCATGTGGTGACCAATCGCTGGTATTGAAAGATTCAAATAAAATAGATATTAGGGGTTTGTAAATGGTTAAAATGTAAACTAGAAGAATGCTAGCTTAAGTATCTAATGCAGTTGTCACACCTTATTTTTTTCTCGCCAAAAACACTATTATTATTTGTGAATTATTTTCCTTTTTTATTTTTTATTTTTTACTTGTTGACATTGTGACTTGTTCAAACATGTTTGAACTTCTAGATCTTTTTTTGTTCTTTTGTTCTAGAACACTGGGGTGTTGGATAGAGCTTGTCATCAGATATAAATCAAAAACTGTATCGCATCATCTAATTCCTTAATTGCATGACGTCATTTTCATAACATCTCTACTTGGATAGAGCTTGTCATTACAGCCATAACAATGTACATAACAGCCAATGGTAATTTACTTATTACCACAAATGATCATGGAGTCTGTTTTCAAATGTCAAGCATGGTGAAATCACTCGGATCATTTATAGCATGTGGTTATGGTTGCTATATGGACTAGGTTGGGTCATATAACTTAAATCAGTATAAATGGTTTATATAACTTAAACTCAATTTCTCTCCCGCTAATTGCAATGCTTTTCTACAATGAAAAAATGTTCATTCAATAGATTATTTTGTTATAAGTTAAGAGACAAACAAGTAGTTAAATTTAGACTATCTAATGCCTCAACATCAACCAAAACTAATTTTAGGACTGTTTCGTTAAACTTCTCTAGAAGCATTCATTTATATAAAAAGCTACGTTTAAACAAGGTAGCTTTTTTCTATTAGAAAAGTTACTCTGTAATCAACATAATGTTTGGTTTGTATTTTCAAAAGTTGTTTTTTAAAGTCCTAAATCAAACTAAAAGTTTTTTATCCAAAAATAAATAAATAATTAAATAAATGTTTGGTCTGCATTCTAAAAAAGTTACTTTTGACAATTTAATGTATAATATCCCATTTACTACAGTCACATGAGTTTGGATTAGATAAGAAGAATAGAATCCTAAAAAATAAATAAATAACAAATGGATTTGGACAGGATTAGAAATTAAATAAAAAACAGTAAAACGATTCCATTTGTCAATTGATTGCCAAGAAATAGAAACCAAATCCAATAGAATCCACAAAAGATCAATGGCCAACACAATAGAGAGGAGATAACACAGGATTTGATTTTGAAACGTAAAATAGGAATTGATGAAATACAAAAGGAATGGATTATGTTGGATTTGCACAAGTATCAATAGGTTTCTTATCCAGCCAACTAGATGCGGGGAAACCATCTAATTAATCAATGGAATCCCATACCATCCGATTTGGCCCAAATCCAGACGAATAGATGGAACCCAAAAGTAAACGAATTTTTTTCAAAAGCTATAAAGCCCCAACTTCAGAAGGGAAAAAAAAAAAACACTTTCTCTTTTTTCTAACTTTTGAAAAAGTAACTTTCAATTTGCGAACCAAACGTAAAAATGGTCTAATTTATGTCTTCTAACTCCCCAAAAGTCATAAATCAATTCTGAGAACTCAGTCCAAACGCAACCATCAGTTGGGTTGAGTCCACTTGTAAGTTGCACTCGTAGTTGCATCACAAACTTCTCATCATTAAGCAAACATGAAGAATATATTGACCACAAACTACAGTTGCCGCTTTCCATTTTCTTAGCGTATGTCTAAGGATGCAGTGGCATCCAAAGAAACAAAGTTCCTATTTGTGTGAAAGAAGGTCGTAGTATTGCACTCAACAGTTGATGCTTGTAATTTTCCATGGCAGACTATCCAATCCAAGTGTTTGGCTTCCCTTCCTATATCAGTTACAATGAAGAAAATGCTATGGAGACTCCCCTCTCCATGTCGCAGGAGGAACCACCCTGAAATAAGAATAGAACTAATTAGTGAACTTGTGCGAATTTGCACGGGCCATGTATTTTTCTATAGTTTTTGTTTTAAATTTCTTGAAAAATTTTGATCTGAAACCATGTTGCGGCTTATCAAATTATGAAAAAACTTTATCTGACAATCAGACACATCAAGTGATACAACTACTCACTCAAGAATTGTATCATTCATTGGATGCTCAAATGAGCAATAATGAACCATCTTTTTTCTACTTTCTCCAATTCAGCGAACTTTGAACTTTTTGATGTGAAGTTTGATGTATAAGTCCCAGGGTTGGTGCAGATGTTCCTTCACCTAACGTCCGGCGTTTTTGGGTTGCCGCAAGTTTTTGCACCGTAAGAAATCTGCTTAGCTTAACTTGGTGGAAAACATAATGCCTTTATATGAGAAAAAACAAAAAATGGTGAAAAAAATAGATCGAGCAGTACTCAACTTTCTAACCCTACAGAGAAAAGAACACTAAGATGTTATAGTAGGTTAGACCTGGTTTGTAGATATAACACTATTTAGACATGCCATAACATTTAGGAATAACTTTTCAGACATGCCCCAACATTAAGTAATAAAGGTATTTCTAGAATTTCCATAAATAAACTACATGCATTTTTCAAATTTCTCTCCAGAGAGAGGAAGAAATACCATCCAATAAAAGCATTAAACAAAGGGAACGAGGATTTGCAGTTATTTCATATGTGGGTTTTTGTTGTATACAATGAATAAAGATTTATATACAAGAAAGAAAAGAAAAAACACACCGGACAACAAACGATTCCGTAATTATAAAGGATATACATCAAAGACACTGATATGCCAACTCATAATGTATGTCTTAGAAATTAGAATAGGCAACATTACGTTCTACAAAGCTAACGGTCAATTATTTTTAGTCACCACGCAAGATGGAAATTTATCCAAACATGTTCTAAAGTGTCATATGGATAACTGAATGACATAATTGTAAATTTAAGTTGAAAAAAGAAAGTATTTGATAAGGGTGGATATGTAGGCATTTAAATTGTCACTGTCCAATTCCATTACCTAGAGAAAGCATGGTTGGATGGAGCAAGAATAAAAGCATAGCCGGTTGCAGCAAGAAATGATTATGATGAATTGCACATAGCAGGGCATTCATCATAAAGCACATGCTGTAAGGAATCTCTATTCAGTGATCATTTTTATTTTTTTTTATAATCAGAATTCAGAAAACGTAAGTCCCAATCTATAACATCAAACATGACAACAACTAAATTAGATTAAGAGTTACATTACAGTGTTTTGATATGATTTATGAATTATTTCACTTTGAACTATAGGCACTTCTAATATATGCTAACCCAAAAGATTGAGGCCCTATACATATAGGATCCACTAGATATGCCTCATGAAGATTATGGAGACTACCAACATCTCCTTTGCACCATCCATACATGACCCATGTCTTATCTATACTATTGTGAAAAATGAAGTATGTGATGCCATGGAGACTAATGAAACTTTTATATATTACCCAAGTACACTACTTACCCTTTTTTCTCCACTCCCTTCTTTGGCTCTGTTATGCTTAAGATCTTTAGAGCTTGACTCAAAGTATAAATGGAAGATTATTAGCTTTCGACTCGAGATTGAAAGTAAAGCTAAAATTATTGATCTTAACTATTATATGCTATTTATGGTATACTAATTCTTAGTTGTTCTTTGCTGCAATCATCAAGACTTCGGTGTAAGGATGTCTGTTTTGAATTCATTGGCTCTACTATAGTGTAGAGGATGTTCGCTTGAACCTCAGTGATTTTCATCTTTATATTAACATTCTTTGGATATTGATGATGCCAAAATTATGAGCATCCCAGTACCAATCAAATGAATGCACAATTGGCCAAGATCTCCGGCAAAATGGTCTCTGCAAGACAAAGTAAAAGAACTTTGGTACCGGTGGGGTACCGATCCCAAGCTCTCTAACAATTAAGTTAGATAGGAATAATTAAAGAATGTAGAACTCTTACTAAGGTTATTTTTCTCATACCTATTGAGCTACATGTTCTCTCTATTTATAGGCTCAAGTAGAAGCATATCAGGTAAGATTCTACCCGGATCTTCTGGTGTCGATAACTACAACTTCCCGAATTTGATGTGGTATAGTTGGCATAGATCTGGTTTTTTCGTTTCAGCCGAAATCCTCCGTTATCTTTGGCACCGGACAACTGGCTATGGGGTGACTATTTTTCTTTGTGCCTAGTTACTTGGGACCCGAGACACGCCCTGGGACTCATCCTAGGGATTTCGGGGTATCGGGCATCAAGGAGGAGTGATGACCTGATAAAACCCTTGGGACTTATTCTCCAACTCCTTTACAAGTCTTGATGTTGAAAGGTCATTGAATTGTAGAACTTTTCGTAGGTGGCCTCCTATTCTTCGGGTTGCTATCACGATCACATCTTTCATGGGTGTTACAACTTTTCGGGCTCCAGTAAGGTTCCTTAATAAAGATCCCCTAGGTTATTTTCTTAGGGGTCGGGGTTTTCTCGTTTATATGATCTCGGTATTTTCCCCTATCAGTTGCCCCTGTCATTCTCGAGTCATGGATGACCTAGCTCGAGAATGTAAATATTTTTTTACCACCTCATTCTCAGGAATCTCCGAGACTTTAATGGATGTAGTGTTCATAACAATCATTAGTTGCTCTCCTAATTATTATTGAATAACGCCGAGCAAGGCCTCACATGCCACCTGTGTCCGTTTCATCTTGTCTTCTAAACACTCCCCTAAGGGATGGTTCATCCTTTTGACCTAGGTCCGAGGGCCTAAACTCTCCCTTTAAGAATGGGTCATCCTCGTGACCTGGGCCTGGGGGCTTGAACGTTTCCCTTAGGGATGGGTTGGTCTTGTGACCTGGGCCTGGGGGCTTGAACTCTCCCCTTAGGGATGGGTCATCCTCATGAGTTGGGCCCGAGGGCCTAAACTCTCCCCTTAAGGATGGGTCATCCTCATGACTTGGGCCCGAGGGCCTGAACTCTCTCATCCCTACAAAATAAGGAAATTTTATTAATGTAAAATAAACAATCACATTAGCATTATCAATTCTATTTTCTTAAATGCTCAATGTTTCATGTCAAGGTAGTGGCTTTCCTTGTAACATCTCAAGATGGTATGCCCCAGATATTCTTATTGGTGATCTTGGTAAGGGGCTAGAATCTTCTCGGACCACTTGACGCTCGGGTCGTCTTTAATATGTATGAGTATTTGCTTAGTCGGTGCATTGAGAGGGTTATAATTTTGAAATCTACTCGAGGGTAAATTGATCCCCCTAGGGGCTTGCTCTGCCATTGTCACTGTCCCCTTGGCACAAGAACTCCTTTCATCCCAAGGGGGTTACAGCTCCCTCTTCCTCTTATCGGATTGAGGATTAGCCCTACTCTCCTGCTCCTGTCAAGCACTGAGAATATCCTCAACGTTAATGTGATGTTGTGCCTTCAACATCAAGTCGGCCATGCATGATGACGGGTTTTTCGATAACAAGAAGAGAAATTTAGAGGGTTTCTCCTCGGTGTCATCAATGTACAACATCTCCTTATTGAACTAGGACATGTAGTCTCAGAGAGATTCGCCTTTATTTTACTTGACATTTAGCAGGTAGGTAGTGGGCTTCCTGTGTCTTTGGCTACCTATGAAATACCTGATGAACAGTCTACTGAGATTTGTAAAATTTGGTATACTTCTGGGCTTCAGTTGGCTAAACCACACTCAGGTAGACCCTTTTATAGTGGTCAGAAAAACTTGACACATGATCTCGTTAGGTGTCACCTGGATATATATTTTGTAGGCCTCTAGATGGTCGAGAGGGTCCTGAGTACCCTCAAACATCTCCATCTGGGGCATCTTAAACTTGGTGGGTACTGGTCGAGTCATTACCTCTGGAGTAAACAGGAGGTTCATTCTTTGGATGAGCTCGTTAATCATTGTTGGGGCTTTTCCTTTGATGGCCTCCCTCATGGTTGTCATTTATTGCCTCACATCTTCCATCTCCTCTTCCCAAGGGTTGAAAGTGTGAACCCTTTCTCTATGCTAAAAGATACTGTTTGAGTCTCGGAATTGGGGTGTGGTAGCACTTCCTTCATCATCCTGTACCCAGTCATTGTCATGGCTTCCACTCGGCTAGGTCTATGGCTCTTGCTATCCACCTTTTTGATTGTTGGGTCAAATCCTTCGGCCCTTCAGCTCCCTTATTATCTCTTGATTTCGGTCTATAAGTAGCTATATGTTTTCTGTCAGGCCTTGGATGTGTTCAAGGGCGGCTACCCGAGGTTCTTCATGGCGGCTTTCATCAGAGTTGGTGGTTTCTTGTCCGTCAACTTGGGCACAAGGGTTGTGGTGAGATGCCATTGATCTGGTCTCAACCATGCAAACCTTTAATCCTTAATAATGAGTTCCCATAAACGGTGCCAACTGATGATGCCAGAATTACAAGCATCCTGGTACTAGTCTAATGGATGCACAGTTGGCCAAGATCTTCGACGAAATGGTTCCTCCAAGACAAAGCAAAAGAACTATGGCATCGGTGGGGTGCTAGCCCTAAGCTCTCTGATGATCAAGTAAGATAGGAATAGTTATTGAATGTAGAACTCTTGCTAGGGTTATTTTTCGCATACCTATTGAGCTGAATGTTCCCTTTATTTATAGGCTCGAAGAGAGGCATATCAGGTAAGATCCTGCCTAGATCTTCCGGTGTCAATAATGGTAACTTCTTAGATTTGATGTTGTATAGTTGGCACAAATCAGGTCTTTTCATTCTAGTCGAGATCCTCCATGATCTTTGGCGCCAGACAGCTGGTTGTGGGGTGTCTTCCCTTTCTTGGTGCCTAGTTACTCAGGACCCAGGACGCACCCCGAGACTCATCCCGGGGATTTTGGGGTGTCAAGCATTAGGGGGAGTGATGACCCAATAAGACACCCCCGGGACTTCTTCTCCAACTCCTTTACAAGCCTCGATGTCGAAGGGTCGTTGAACAGCAAAACCTTTCTTAAGTGGCCTTCTTATCCTTTGGGTTGCAATCACGATCACAACCTTCCCGGGTGTTACAACTTTCGGGGCCATGATAGGTTTCCTTAATAAAGATCCCCCGAGTTAGTTTCTTAGGGGTCAAGGTTTTCTCATTTATATGGTCTTGGTATTTTCCCCTATCAAATATAATGATCAATGTGTTGTTGTAGGTATAAGTTCAAGGTGATTCTAGGGCCTCATATATGAGTTCTTAGAGAACATTGTTGTTAACATTAATTGAATTCATAATTTCAAGGGGTGAAAAGGATTTTGAAATGCATTTGGGATACAACCATAAGTAGAGTTCAAAGGAAATTGCTGAATTGATGGAAGTAGCATATTTCTTTTGGAAGTAAAATCAATCTGATCAATAGTAATTATTAATTTAGCATTTGAGTATTCCATGTCTCTCTTGGGATGCTTGTTCCATTTCCTAAGTGTGCATTGAAAAGCTCCTAAGAGGTTTTTTTATGTGTCATCAGAGATTTAGTTCTGACTTAGCCTCTCTCTTTGTTTGACATAGAGACAAAAATTAGGCAATGATGGGAAACTAGAAGAACACATAGTGAAGGGAGTAAGGGAGATGAAGCAAAGACACGTTGCTTATTTCCTCAATGCCATAGAAAAATGATTTGGCAGGCATTATTTTTTTTGCACATGTGGTATATGTAAGTACACCATAAACAAAGAACATATGAAAGCCATTAGTTATTATGCAACTGAAATTTTTCTTGACTAAAAGAACAAAGGGTTCAACAGGCTTGGTTCTAAAGAAAGAATGGGTACCCATATATTTGAAGGAAATTTCCACACACATCACAACCCTAAAATCAAGGCTAAAAAAGAAAAGAAATATAATCATGAAATATGCATTAACTACATAAAAGAAAATGAAAAAAAATCAAGTAAGAAAATACCTAGTGCCCCGAAACAACCGATATCCATAGTTTGCATTTTGACTCTCTTCTCTAGCCATGTTTTTGTAAATTCGCTATTAAACATATAGGGGCTTACTCTAGTGGTGACAAATAAAGAACCTGAACCTAAGTAAAATCACAATCATTCTACTTTGTTATTTCTGTGTTCGATTGGCTGATGCTTATCTCTTTCTTTATCTATCAAATCTCTCTCTCTCTCTCTCTTGCTCTCCTTAGAACAGTGAAGAGAAGCAAAACATGATATGGAAGGCGGAGACCTTGAGGCAAGGGGAATCACTAGTGGATATGTCACATTTAGTGATGGAAACACCACCAAAATCATTAGGGTAGGAATAATAGTAGCCCCTGACATTCCACAACTCATTAAGGCTCTCTGTGCAAGGCCTTAAGCACAATTTGATAAGCATTGGTAAAAAATGTGATAAAGTCTATAAAGTACAATTCGGCAAAGATGGGTGTGTGATCAAGGATTACAAAGAATACAACATCCTATCCGAAGGAGTAAGGATAAGTGACAATTGCTATGTCATTGGTCCCCATTTTCAATAAGGGGACACTTGTCTTTTAACCCAAAAGGATAAGACCAATCTTTGACATCAAAGATTAAGACACCTCAACTTTAGGGATCTTGCAAGATTTAGCAAGAAGGGGATAGTCAAGGACTTTCCCAAGCTAAGCAAGTTTGACAATCCAATATGCAAAGGTTGTCAAATGGGGAAGCAAACTAGAGTCTCTAACAAGAAAGTTACATCTATAGGGACTACTAGACCCCTTGAACTTTTTCACATGGACTTAGCCGGTCCAACTAGAATGGAGAGTCTAGGAGGGAAGAAGTATTTCATGGTTATTGTTGATGATTTATCTAGATACAGTTGGGTAGCATTCCTAAGGGAGAAATCTAAAGCTTTCAATGAATTCCTAAACATTTGTAAGAGGATTCAAGTTGAAAAAGATCTAACCATAAAGTAAATCCGAGGCAACCATAGAAGAGAATTTGAGAATCATAAATTCTCAAATTAGTGTGAAGAGTTAGGAGTGAAACATGAGTTTTAAGCCCTTAAAACTCCCTAACAAAATGGAGTGACTAAAAAGAAGAATAAAACTCTTCTTAACATGGCTACAACAATGCTTTCTAGCAAAAACATAACCAAGAGGTTTTGGGATGAAGTAAGTAACACAACGTGCTATGTCTCTAATTGTGTTTATCTTAGACTAGGGACATCCAAAACCCTCTATGAATTGTGGAGTAGCAAAAGTCTAACTATTAATTACTTAAAGTATTTGGTAGCACTTGCTATCTTCTTTGAGATAGAGAACATCTAAGAAAGTTTGATGAGAAGAGGGATGAGACCATGCTCTTAGGATACTCCACTACTAGTAGGTGTACAACATAAAGACTCGCTCAGTGGAGGAGTCAATAAATGTGGTGGTAGATGACTTTGAGGTAACATATTAGTAAAGAAACTTGTCAGTGGTGTTGTCTGATTATGAGAATAAGAGCTCATCTCAAGTGGAAAGTGAGAAATCCTAAGAGGATTAAGGAGAGCACTCTTCTCAATCTAATTATGAGGATAAGCAAAAGAAATTCAACTTCAACCTAAGGACAAAAGGCTCACCAAAGGATTACCTTGTAGAGACATCATTTGTGACCCAAACATTGGAGTGAAGACTAGGAGACATATAGAGCCAAAACGAGTTAAGGAGGCTCTAAATGATCCGGATTGGATCTTAGCCATGCAAGAAAAACTAAATCAATTCCAAAGGAATGATGTATAGTTTCTCACTAAAAAGCTTAATGATAAGAATGTCATCAGTACCAAATAGATCTTCAAAAACAAACATGATGAACATGGTATAATGACAGGGAACAAGGCTACACTAGTTGCAAAGGGGTATGCCTAGGTAGAAGGCATTGACTTTGATGAGACATTTTCCTCTGTTGCAAGGTTAGAGTCCATTATGATCCTCTTGTTCATAGCATGCTATTTTAAATTCAAACCATCTCAAATGGACATCAAGAGTGCATTTCTAAATGGAATTTTCCAAGAGGAAGCATACGTTCAGCAACCTGAGGGATTTGTAGATCCTCACTTGCCTAACTACGTATACAAACTTAATAAGATATTGTTTGGTCTCAAACAAGCTTCAAGACTTTGATATGAAAGACTCATAAAGTTTTTTCTTGATCACCATTTTGATCGAGGGAGTGTTGACAAAACACTCTTCATTAAGAAACAAAATGGTCACATACTCATTGCTCAAATATATGTAGATGATATCAATTTTTGGTCTACCAGTGAGGAGATATTTCATGGTTTTGCCCAAATAATGAAATCAAAATTTGAGATGAGTATGAAAAAAGAACTAAGGTTCTTCTTAGGTCTACAAATGAAGCAAACAAATGATGGCATTTTTAAGTCAAACTAAGTTTACAAAAGACCTAGTCTCCAAGTTTGGATTGCGAGAATCTAAACTAGTTAGCACCCCTATGAGCACAAGTGACAAGATCACTAAAGACTTTGAGGGAGCTGGGGTTGATTCCCCTTACTATAGGAGCATTATTGAGAGCTTTCTCTATTTTATTGCGAGTATACCAGACAATTCTTTTAGTGTAGGTGTGTGTGCTAGATATCAAGCTACCCCTAAAGAATCACATTTTAAGGCATCTAAAAGGATTATTCGGTATATCCATAGGACTACAGAGTTTGAGTTGTGGTACCCATTTGACACCACATCTAAGATTACAGGGTACTCAGATGTTGACTGGGCTGGTGATGTAGAGGATCGCAAGAGTACGACTAGAGGTTGCTTCTACATATGCAACAGTTTTATTTCTTGGCATAATAGGAAACAAAATTCCATCTCATTATCAACTGCCAAGGCTGAGTATATTGCAGCCGGTAGTGGATGCACCCAACACTTGTGGATAAAGCAAATGCTAAAAGACTACGAATTGGAACAAGACACCATGAGTCTATTTGTAGACAACAAGAGTACCATTGAAATCTCTAAGAATCTTATACAATACTCTATGACAAAGCACATTGACATTAGACACCATTTCATCCACCAATTAGTGGAAGAAAAGGTTATGTCATTCTAAGCAGTTTGAGTATCTTCGGAGTGCTATAGGATTGTGCACCATTTAGAAAAACCAATTTAGTTTTCCCAAGGTCATGGTGTAGTGTTGGGAGAGGTCAAGGGTGAAGGGAGGCTTGGGTAGCACTGTGGTAGAAAGTGGAGAGATCCCACTTCAAGAAACTGAGCAAAATTGCTCACAACCCATAGTCAAAATCGATTGCTAGATTCACAATCAGTTTTACCTGAATCGATTACGAGATCCATAATCGATTTCTCCCAAATCGATTGCGAGATCCGTAATCAATTTCTCCCAAATCGATTGTGGATCATGCAATCAATTTCAAGGGTAATTCTGACAAAAAATTTGCTTGCAAATTCAAAAGGTCGTAACATCTATTTTTCCCTCATTTTTCACATACCATCGTGTTTTTTGGTCTCCTAAAGCTCCCCTTCCTATACCTCTTGCTCCCAAAACTCAGATCTTACTTTTTCTTTGATAAATCATGCCTCCTCATATGAAAAGGGCAACTTCCAAGGGTAGATCTTCTTTGAACCCTTCCCGAAATCTCGAGAAATGCCCCATGGTAAGATCTCCTCCCCGTTCTAGTACAAAGAGGAACGTGACATCCTTCTCACCATGTCGCGATGCCACCAGTCTAGAGAGATATCAAAGGATCTTCTCTTGATGATCTATCATTATAGAGAGGTTTGTGGATCTAGAGACCCTACAGATAACAAGGCTAACAGAGATTCTTGAGGGACAGCAATGGATGCCTCTCATCTCTATTTTTGGACCAGTACAGGAAGAGGTTGTGTGTATCTTGTACGCCAACTTCTTTGATATCAACAACAATGAGCACTCATTTTGGTCCTCAGTCAGTGATGTCCCATTGCAGGTTAACCCGACCATCATCTCCCATCTACTTGGCGTTCCACATCCTTAGAATCCCATCATCTTCCTGATTCACAAACTCACTTTAAAGTAGAAGGGTGCACGTGTAGAGAGATTTTGTGGTTGGTTCATCAACTAGTTAGAGAGGCTGTTGCATAAGGAATGTAGGCCTATTGCCCAAGTCCTACACAGGATCTTCACCTACAACATCCTTCCTACCACCAATAGGAGCATCCTCACTAATGATACAACAAACTTGATCGATGTTATCCTTGATTCTTAGAGGATCGATCTCCTAGCCATCATATGCTATATGATGATCAGGGTGCATGAGGCTACACACTCCACCAACAGTCTCCCGTATCCGACCCTCGTCACCCAGATTATGCAGACTATGAAGGTGCCCTTTAAGGTGGCATCTAAGGGTTGCAAGGATGGGAAAGCTATAGGGTATGGCACTCTCTGCAAGATGGGTCTCATTGAGAAGACTACGGGTTCATCCTCTGTGACACCAAGGCCATCCCAAGCTCATTCTACCTTCGTCAAGTCCACTATGGTGGGCTTGCTTCACAAGCTAGTGAGGATGGTGTTGAAGGTCCTCAAGAATCAGAGGACCCTAGCCTCCAATCAGAGGCAACTAGCAGTGTGTTACAACACAGACCACCTTGAGCATCCCATTTAGTTGGGGTCTATAAGTGGCTCTAATTCTGACGATGAGCCAGAGGGTGAGGAGACCTTCGATATTCACTCATCACAACTATGGGAGGATCCTTAGTCTGAGGAGGAGGAGGCAGTAGGTGCAGCTGGTGGTGTGGTGACTCAGTTGTAGCTAGTACAACTGGAGATGAGGATGATGGAGATGACGATGATGATGGTGATGGTGATGATGAGGATTCAAGTGAGAGTGATGATGATGCTGATGGTGGTGCTAGAGGAGTGGTTGCTAGTGAGAGTGACTCTAAGTCTAATTAACTTGTGGTTTCATCCATATACTTTTTTTTGTATATATGGTTATGCCCTATAGGGGCTTGATGTTAGATTTTTTGTTTCCCTATCTTGTTCTTAGGGGGAGTCCCTTAGTAGGCTTTTTGTAGCCCTATGAGCCTTATCTTTTATTTAATAAAATATCTTCTTATCACCCATTTTTTCTTCCATTGTTTGTCTTATTGTGCGCATATTATATTTACTTGTCAATTCTTGCCAAAATGGGGGAGAGTTTAGTCAAATCCACACAAGGGTTTGGTGCTGTGAGAGTGAGGGGGAGACACTTTACACATAGGACACACAAAGGAGACATAGGGTGAGAAAGTTAGAGAGTGAGAGCACTAAAATAGGGGAAGTACAAATGAACCCAAATCAAAGTAACTAAACATAAGAAATTTGCTGATTATTTCACACTTTATCTCATGCTTGCTATTTTATAATTACGTTGCTTATATCTTAGTCTTTTGGCATGAAGAAGGTGGTTGTTTTATGGTGGTGTTTGTAGGCCTTAATGACTCAAAGAACAAGTGATGAAGATTAAGTTATTGAGCTGAAATGCCTAATCTTGTGTAGTTTTTTAGTCTATGTATTTGGGTTATGGGGAACCATGTATTGTATATCTATGTGTATTTAGGTTTTTTCATGGAATTGACAAAGGGGAAATTGTTGATGTATGCCAATCCCATGATTAAGTGGTTAGTGGTAGGAGTCTTGTAAGTGTCCTATGATCTCACAAGTTCAACATATGAAGCTAAGAAGGACCAAAGACCCAAGGAAGATATCGGAGAGTTGACACACCAAGGAAGGTATAAAGCATGCATACATATCATTTAAATGCCTTAAAATGAACCTAAACATGGTTTAGATCTTTCACATATGCCCAAATTAAAATACCCAAGGACAGATCCCCCACATGTGGCCAAAACAATTTTTTAAAAACTGGGGGTCGAAACTGATTATGGATCTCGCAATCGGTTTCACTCATGAGTTTGGATTCAGACTGAGACTCTTGAGCTCAAAACTCATATGCCCAAATCAATTTCAATACGAGTTTTGAGAAATTTACCTAGACTCAAAATCGATTATAAGTTTGTGTAAAAGCCGAAATTGATTACTTGATCCAAAATCGATTTTGAGTCCAAATCAATTACAAATCAAACAATCAGTTTGGAGGGAATTTTTAGAATATTTTTTAGACATGAAATCCCAAAAGAGATTTTCAAAATGTGAACTCCATTTTCATATTCAAAGGTCCAAAATGTTCTCCTTTATAAAATATTCTAATCCCAAGGGCATGGCTGCTCCTCACTACTATAAAAGACATCTTTTTTCCTTTAGGGTAAAGAACTCCAAGACTTCAAGATAATTTTTAGAGAGAGCTAAAGGGCATACTATTTTGAGAGCCTTTTCCATTGTAAAACTTTCATGCCCACAAAATTTGAGCTTAAGTAGCTAGCATACTACACTACATTCTCTTTTTCTTTCTCTCCTCTTAAGTACTACTCTACTACTATGGAGGAGAAGTTTGGTGAGCACTTAGGAAACTTACATTTGGTTGAGCTCAAGGAGCAATAGAGCCAAGTACTTGGAGCTTGTGGGTAGCTAAGGAAAACTAGCTCAACAAGGAGCATCCCACTATTATACAACTAACAACATCAACCAACTTGTGGTAATATTTGTTTGACTTTGCATTCATTTGCATTTATATTCATTGTTGTTCTTGTTTTTCTTCTACCAGAGACAACGAAAGCTTGACTACCTCCGCCGGAGACACCGAAAGTAATACATACTCGCCGGAGACACTGAGTGTTATTGTTTAGTTTGCTTGTGAGCAAGTAGTTAGGTTTGTATATTGACCTAGGATGTAATAGTACCTAAATGAAATATACCTAAGCTCGGTAGTGAGCTTCAGAAGAGTGGACATAGCCCGAGTGCCTAACCACTACAAATCTCTTGTTGTGGTTTGTATTTCGTGATTGCTTGTCTCTTTTCTTTGATGCTCTCTACTACTCTTGCCTAACATATTTTTGACATTATACTTGAGTAGACACATTGAAGCACACACACACATTTGAGATAATTTAAAAAGAGATTAATAGCAACCACAAGATAAAATTAAAAAGGGGTAAATCAATTGAGAAATCCTATACACCCCCTCTAGGATTAGTTTAGAGAAATTTCAAGAATAGTGTGGGTTATTTTTTTGAGTTTGAGCACTCCATTACTCTTTAAAGCCTTTTAAAGCTCTCTTAATTTTATTTTATTTTTATCTTTTTAACCTTTCAATTGAATATAGAATTTGTTTCGTCTAGTTAATTTCTTTGGTGAGGGTCGTAGAAATTTAGATTCAATTACCTTATCACAAGACATATGAAAAGTTATAAGGGCTTAAGACCATTCCTATTGTGTAACTCCAAGCACAAATACCATCTTTTTAAAGAGGGTCTTGGGTCTATAGGACACATAAATGAGTCTGACCCAAATAATTCACCACGTCTCTTGTTTAGAGGATATGGACCTATAGTTGGACAAGTCCTACTTAAAATATTTGGGTAATTCCACTAAAAAACATTGAACACTCCAAAAACCAACATTATGAGATGTGTTTTATAGATTTGGGTAATTCCCCACATGTCTTCTTCTTTTTTGTGCCTTTTTATCATTTGTTTTTTATTTTTTCTTTCTTCTCTATGGTTGAATCTAAATATTTCTTGAAATTTCTCTTTTTCTTTCTTAGTAACAATGTTTGTAAGTAGTATTGGAAGTGGAATTGTAAAGAACAAAAATAAAAATGCACCAGGAAATAGGTCAGACCCAAGATGGGAACATGGGATTGAAGTAGATGGCAATTCAAAGAAGGTGATGTGTAAGTATTGTAAAGTTGTTCGTTTTGGAGGTTTTTAAGGGCTTAAACATCATTTAGCTAGTACTGGTTGTAATGTTGAGCCATGTCCCAAAGTCTCGAAAAAAATTGGGGTCATTCTAAAAAATCAGTTAGAGGAATCCTTTAAAACTAAGAAGAGATTGTTAAATACAGAAGAGGATGTTAAAGATGTTGTAGATTAAAAATTGACAAAATCAAAAGGGAAGGGCATTATGGATAGTTTTGTTAGAAAACCAAAATAAAAAACTATGAATCAACTATTTAAAAAAGAAGAACGTGAAGCAATTTGTCAACAAATAACTAAGTTCTTCTACACTAGTGTTATCCCCTTTAATTGTGATAATAATCTTGAATATGGGCGCATGCTTGAAATGGTTTTTAGGTATGGGATGGGGCTCAAGACACTTTCTTACCATAAAATTAGAGATAATTTTTTTAAGAAGGAAGTGCATAATACATTAGAGATGCTTTAAAAGTACAAAGAACAATGAAAAAAAAATGGGTTTCTCAATTATGTTAGATGGTTGGATAAATAGAAAGAAATGATCTATATGTAACTTTTTAGTGAACAACCCTTAAGGAACTGTTTTCTTGTACTCAATGGACATCTTAGAAATTTCTAAAACAACTGAAAAGGTTTTTGAGATTCTAGATGATGTTGTGGAGAAGGTTGGAGAGGAGAATGTTGTACAAGTAGTGATTGATAATGTTTTTAATTATAAAAGGGCTGGAGAGATGTTAATGAAAAAAAGGAAAATGCTGTTTTGGACTCCTTGTGCTGCACATTGCCTAGATTTGATCCTTGAAGATTTTGAAAAGAAATCAAATGCCATAAAAAAATAATTGTAAATGGTAGAAAGATTACAACATACATATATGGTAGGACTTTGCTTTTAACTTGGTTGAAGCAATTTACTAAAGGAAAGGAATT